>RCUC01129371.1:0-38408 GCA_003697995.1 Taxidea taxus jeffersonii
GCATTTAAGAGAGTGAAAATCATACAAAGTATGTTCTTAGGCTCTAGTGGAATTAAACCAGCAATCAGAAACAGAGAGATAGCTGGAAAATCCCAAAAGATATGGTAACTAATCAGCACACCTTTAAATAATACATGGGTCAAAAAAGAACACTAAAGGGAAAATATTTAATATTTTGAATAAATAATGTAAAATATCACTAATAAATCTTGTGGGATGCATTGACAGCAATGCTTTGGGGGTACTTATAGTATTAGATGTATATATTAGCAAGGAAGAAATAGCTAAAATGAATAATCTAAGCTTTCACCTTAGGGAACTATACAGATGAGAGCAATATAAAACTAAATCCATTAGAAGAAGTAAATAATAGGAAGTAGAGCAGAAATCTTGGAAATTGAAAACAGGAAAATAATACAGAAAATAAAAAAAAACAAAGGTTAATTATTTGAAATTATTAATGAAATTGGTAAACCTCCAGCCAGGCTAATAAGAAAAACATATAGAGAAAATATAAATTATTGATATCATAAATGAAAGAGATATTACTGCTGATCCCATAGACATTAAAGGGGGTAATTAAGATTTATAATGAATGACTCCAAGCTCACAAATTTCATAATTTAGGTGAAATGGAACAATTCCTTAAGACACACAGCCAACAAAACACACAAAGAGAAATAGAAAATCTGAATAAGCCTCTATCTATTAAAAACATTGAATAAATAATTAGCTCCTACAAAACAAAGCACCAGGCTCAGATGGTTTCACTGGTGAATTCTACCAAATATTTTAGGAAGAAATGGTACTAATTCTCTATAGTCCTTTTGAGAAAATAGAGCCAGAAGGAACACTTCTTAACTCATTCTAGGAGATGAATAATATAGCAAGATTGAAACAAGATAAAGACATTATAAGAAAGGAAAACTAGACAACAATGTCTCTCATGAACATAAGTGCAAAATATCTTCAGCAAAATGCTAACAGCCTGGGGTGCCTGGGTGGCTCAGTGGGTTAAAGCCGCTGCCTTTGGCTTGGGTCATGATCCCAGGGTCGTGGGATTGAGCCCCGCATCAGGCTCTCTGCTCTGTGGACAGCCTGCTTCCTCCTCTCTCTCTCTGCCTCTCTGCCTTCTTGTGATCTCTGTCTATCAAATAAATAAATAAAATATTTTTAAAAAATGCTAGCAGCCTTATTTATAATGAAAAACTGGAAGTAACCAAGATGTCCTTCAATAAGTGAATGGTAAAACAAGCTGGTATATCTATACAACAGCAATAAAAAGAAATGAGCTATCAAGTCACAAAACAAAAAACCATGGAGCAACCTTAAATGCATGTTACAAAGTGAAAGAGCCTCATCTAAAAAGACTACACATCATTTGATTCCACTTTATGACTTTCTGGGAAAAGTAAAAAAGGGCAAAGAATATGTATCTTTTTGTATCTTTCTCCAAAGAAGATACAAAACTGGCCAATAAGTCCATGCCAAGGTATTCAACACCATTAGTCCTTAGGGAAAAGCAAAGAAACCCCATAAAACACCACCTCACAACCACTGGGATGACTCTAATAAAAAAAAAAAAACAGGCAATCACAACATTGGAGAAGAGAAATCTGAACCCTCATACTTTGCTGTTGGGAATATAAAATAGTGCAGTCACTTTGGAAAAGAGTTTGGCCATTTTTCAAAACAGGAAATATACTTTTCCTATGATCCAGCAATTCCCCTTCTGTGTATACGCCCAGCAGAAATGAAAACATACTTTCACATGAAAACATGGACACAAAGGCCATTGGCAGATCTCTTCATAATAAAAACATCATCAACCAACGGTCTATCAACCAATGAATGCGTCAATAAAATGTTGACTACTCACACAATGCAGTATTATTTGACAGTAATAAGGGATGAAATGTTGATAGATACTGCAACATGTGTAAACCGGCAAAACATGATGCTAAGTGAAAGAAGCCAGTCACAAAACCACGCATGTATGTTTGTGTATTTCCATTTACAATAAATGGTCCAGAACGAGCACATCGACAGAGGCAGGAAGTAGATTATGGTTGCCTTGCGTTGGGAGGGGGAAGGAATGGGAAATTCACTAATGAGTCTAGGGTTTTATTTTGGAGTGATGAATATAGTCTAATGCTAGCTTGTGGTGATGATTGCACAGCTCTCTCTATATGCCAAAAACTATTGAATTGTATATTTAATTGGGTAAGTTGTATGTTATGTGAATTATATCTCAATAAAACTGTTAAAATGCAGCATAAATATTTTCATAACATTTTGGGTAAAGAAGAATTTTCCTTATATGCTAGGAGAGCAAGAGCTAGAAAAATTGTGAGCTGTAGGTTTGACTTTGTAAATATTTTAAAATTCTTTTGGGCAAACAAAAGATACCACAAAGTTAAAAGAAAAAGATGGATAATATTTAAAACATACATGACCAATAAAGGTTTACTATCCTTAACAAATACAATTTCTGTAAATACAGTAATCAAAGAAAGAAATTGTTGAAAATGCACAATGAAAAGCTTTTTTTTTTTTTAATGAAAAGCTTGACAAAAAAATCAACTGGAAAATAAAGATGTGAAAGAAATCAATCCTATTTTTCTATAATTAGAGATATATAACAAAAAGTAATACATAGGTATATTTCCCTATCACCTTGAGAAAGACTTAAAAAGTTTGATTATATCCAACAGTAGAAAAAATGGGGAAATGGCACTGAATACAATGGCATGTTCCATAAGGAAGACAACTTAGCAACAGGTGTCCAAATTTTAAATTACCAGAAATTTTCCTTCTTGCGTTTTAAGGAAATAAATGAACAAACAAAATTTATGAAGGTATCTATAAAATAATTTTTATTATAGAACTACTTGTAAGAGTGAAAACTCTACACAAGATAGAAGTCCATGATTGCAGCCGGCTTCCCCGCTCTAATATGTCTATGCTACCTAAAGCTATCTACACATTTAATGCAATGCCTATCAAAATCCCTTCCAATTTTTTCAAAGAAATGGAACAAATAATCCTAAAATTTATATGGAACCAGAAAAGACCTCAAATAGCCAAAGGAATATTGAAAAAGAAAGCCAAAGTTGGGGGCCTCACAATTCCAGACTTCAAGCTCTACTACAAAGCTGTCATCATCAAGACAGTATGGTACTGGCACAAAAACAGACACATAGATCAATGGAACAGAATAGAGAGCCCAGAAATAGACCCTCAACTCTATGGTCAACTAATCTTCGACAAAGCAGGAAAGAATACCCAATGGAAAAAAGACAGCCTCTTCAACAAATGGTGTTGGGAAAATTGGACAGCTGCATGCAGAAAAATGAAACTGGACCATTTCCTTACACCACACACGAAAATAGACTCAAAATGGATGAAGGACCTCAATGTGAGAAAGGAATCCATCAAAATCCTTGAGGAGAACACAGGCAGCAACCTCTTCGACCTCAGCCGCAGCAACTTCTTCCTAGGAACAACGCCAAAGGCAAGGGAAGCAAGGGAAAAAATGAACTATTGGGACTTCATCAAGATCAAAAGCTTTTGCACAGCAAAGGAAACAGTCAACAAAACCAAAAGACAACTGACAGAATGGGAGAAGATATTTGCAAATGACATACCAGATAAAGGGCTAGTGTCCAAAATCTATAAAGAGCTTAGCAAACTCAACACCCAAAGAACAAATAATCCAATCAAGAAATGGGCAGAGGACATGAACAGACATTTCTGCAAAGAAGACATCCAGATGGCCAACAGACACATGAAAAAGTACTCCACATCACTGGGCATCAGGGAAATACAAATCAGAACCACAATGAGATACCACCTCACACCAGTCAGAATGGCTCAAATGAACAAGTCAGGAAATGACAGATGTTGGCAAGGATGTGGAGAAAGGGGAACCCTCCTACACTGTTGGTGGGAATGCAAGCTGGTGCAACCACTCTGGAAAACAGCATGGAAGTTCCTCAAAAAATTGAAAATAGAGCTACCTTATGACCCAGCAATTGCACTACTGGGTATTTACCCTAAAGATACAAATGTAGTGATCCAAAGGGGCACGTGTACCCGAATGTTTATAGCAGC
Source organism: Taxidea taxus jeffersonii (assembly GCA_003697995.1). Lineage (NCBI taxonomy): Eukaryota > Metazoa > Chordata > Mammalia > Carnivora > Mustelidae > Taxidea > Taxidea taxus. Next base: position 4,114 of record RCUC01129371.1, read on the forward strand.
AATGTCCACAATAGCCAAGTTATGGAAAGAACCTAGATGTCCATCAACAGGTGAATGGATAAAGAAGTGGTATATATATACACAATGGAATACTATGCAGCCATCAAAAGAAATGAAATCTTACCATTTGCGACGACATGGATGGAACTAGAGGGTATTATGCTTAGTGAAATAAGTCAATCAGAGAAGGACAACTATCATATGATCTCCCTGATATGAGGAAGTGGAGATGCAATGGGGGTGGGGGCTAAGGGGGTAGGAAAAGAATAAACGAAACAAGATGGGATTGGGAGGAAGACAAACCAAAAGAGACTCTTAATGTCATAAAACAAACTGAGGGGGGTGGGGGGAGGGGGGTTGGGAGAGGGTGGTGGGGTTACATTATATGTTTAAATTAAAAAAAAATAAATTTTCTCCAGTTGACTTATTTCGCTAAGCATAATACGCTCTAGTTCCATCCATGTTGTTGCAAATGGTAAGATTTCATTTCTTTTGATGGCTGCATAGTATTCCATTGTATATATATACCACATCTTCTTTATCCATTCATCTGTTGATGGACATCTAGGTTCTTTCCATAACTTGGCTATTGTGGACATTGCTGCTATAAACATTCGGGTACACGTGCCCCTTTGGATCACTACATTTGTATCTTTAGGGTAAATACCCAGTAGTGCAATTGCTGGGTCATAAGGTAGCTCTTCCCTGATATGAGGAAGTGGAGATGCAACGGGGGTGGGAGTTAAGGTGGTAGGAAAAGTAAAAATGAAACAAGATGGGATCGGGAGGGAGACAAACCAAAAGAGACTCTTAATGTCATAAAACAAACTGAGGGGGTGGGGGGAAGAGTGGTTGGGAGAGGGTGGTGGGGTTACATTATATGTTTAAATAAAGCTTAAATAAAAAAAAATAATTAAAAAAAATAAAAAATAAATTTAATTAAATAAAAAAAAAGAAGTCCATGAAAAGGAGTTGTTTTTTTTTTTTTAAGATTTTATTTATTTATTTGACAGAGAGAGAGAGAGATCACAAGTAGGCAGAGGCAGACAGAGAGAAGGGGAAGCAGGCTCCCTGCTGAGCAGAGCCTGATGCAGGGCTCCATCCCAGGACCCTGAGATCATGACCCAAGCCGAAGGCGGAGGCTTAACCCACTGAGCCGCCCAGGCACCCCAAGGAGTTTTTTGTTTGTTTGCTTGTTTGTTTTTTAAAGATTTTATTTATTTATTTGACAGACAGAGATCACAAGTAGTCAGAGAGGCAGGCAGAGAGAGAGGAGGAAGCAGGCCCCATGCAGAGCAAAGAGCCTCATGCGGGGCTCAATCCCAGGACCCTGGGATCATGACCTGAGCCGAAGGCAGAGGCTCTAACCCACTGAGCCACCCAGATGCCCCAAGAGTTGGGCTTTTTTTTTTTTATGCCGTATATTTACACAGTGGAATAATGTAAATCTCTTATAAAAATGTCTAGGTTATACTGTTAAATCAAAGAGTGGCTTACAAAATATTACATAGAAATATTGTAGAAAAAACATGTATCAAACTACGAGCAGTAATCATCTGTGAATCTGGGATTATAGTTGATTTTTACTTTCTTCCTTATGTATTTCTAAGTTATTTTCATTTAAAAAATTAATCAATATCCATTTCTAAAGGGAAATAACAAAAATATTTGCAAATATCCAATCTTATTTAAATGAGGTTGAAAATAAAGAAATAGGAAGATACGGCCTTGCACAACTAAAGAAAATATTCACTTCCCAGATATCATCTGCAGACAGAGAATTATGAGGTTTCTGATCTTAACACAGGTTGTCATTAACAATGCTTGCCATTAAGGTTCTCTGTTCAGCATGTACCCTCCTCAGTAGGATTTAGAGTGGATAGTAGCATGGGGCAAATTTTCAGCTGGGCTGCAGCAGTGCTGGGAAGTCAAGTATTTAGAATAAAACCTTCCCCTTGTCCATGAAGCATGAAAAGAGTAACATCTTCAGTCACATTGGAAGAAAATAATAGAATCTGGAATGTGAGCCCCAGTTGTCCTAGTGTTTGTCACATCATTACTCATGATGTGTTCCTAGGGAAACGAAATTTAGGAAGAGAGTAAGAAATGGTCTGAAATCCTCATCTATAGCACAAACAATAGTAAAAATATTTCAAGTTCAATAATGATAGCTTGTTTTATACAAATCGTATGAGGCAGGATTAGATCTTCTTTTGATAGGAATTGATTCTTTGAATAATTTTAATTAATTTTGTGATAAAATTATGATTAGGTTGAAAGAACATCAAGTAATATTTTAGGTCATGTTGAATCATATCCTAGGATGTAGTAGGCATCATGCAGTTAAGTAAAATGGAACATGGGGATGCTAAGTCCTTGACTAGAGCCTAACCCAGGAGCTCCTCCTGCTGCCAAAGCTGAAAGTAAGTGAAGCTCAGAGCTCAAGGCCATGGAAGATATAGACCCAATCCCAGCCTAAGAAGGTGTAAGGGAACCAGTCATAACAGCCCTCCCTACGGATGAGACAAGGATAGAACAGACAAGGATAGCTAGGCAAACCTCATGAACCTAGGCAGCAGCTGTTGGAAGAGTTTGATGGAGGGTAGTTGGGCCATAGATGCACACATGATGGGGGTGGTGATGTTCAGAAGACTGGTCAACAAGAATATAGATGAACAAGACACTTGCAGCCACTGCAAAGGCAGAGGTCTAATTTGAAGGTCTGTGTGTCCCAAGACCATGGAAGAACTCATTTTCCAACTAACACAACTCTTCATCAAGCTGCTTCAGCACATCTTGAATGTCATTGTTGGAGCAGAGAAAGCAGAAGCATTCAGTTGGACAAGGACTCCCAACTCTGTGAGGGAAGAAGGAGACATTGGAGTGTCTTTTAAGCTCATCTACAAGAGAAAAGTAGTTATTTATGATTTAATTATCACAGAAGTAGGGATGCAGAGAATTGACTACAAAAAGCTATAATTGTAAACATAAAAATAAAAGCCTTCAGGTGAAATGGTCCTTAAAGCAAACCCTTGGTAGCAAGATCTTGGAAGTCCTGTCGGTCCTCTTCCAGAGCTGCCGCCAGTGATAGGCCACGCATGTGACAGGCTAACCAGGAGCTCTCTGCACTTCTGGTTCTCTGCCAGAAGCACTGGGCTGACATGTATGCCCAATGAAAGGCTGGCCAACATCAATAGTGTGCAGTCTGTCTTTGAGTGCCAACGTTCTCATCTGGAGGCCATTTTCAAAAGTGCATGCATATCTTTTTTTTTTTTTTTTTACTTTCTAAAAAATGTCTAATTTTAGTGTCCAGAGACATAGGTAGAACTGGGCATTTTCCTTTACAAATGCAAAGCTGTTATTTACTCTGAAATATTTCACATTGTTGCTTACCCTTCTTCTCTGTCTACCCCTGAAACTACATAGCAACATATCTTAGAAAGTCTGCTTTTCTGCATGAGAGAGGGAGTGAGTTGCTCCTCTCCCAGATACACTCATTAGAATCTCTATGGGGCAAGAATCTTTTGAAAAAGCACATTTGATTTTGTGCAGTTTTGTATTTGGAAAAAAAAAAAAAAGTAAAGTATATTATCATAAAACCAATGGCAGAAAATAGAAATCAACAAAGCCTTTTTGACAAGAATATGTTGGTAGGGTCAGTCAATTTAACTTTCTTTGCGATGTCATTCCCCCGGTCATATGTATTTCCCACCCTACTACCTCCATTCAATTACGCGTTCCTTGAGGACAGAAAAAAAATAATACTTTCCACATTTGCACAGGCCTTTGAAATGCACCACAATGAAATGGGGAGCTGTAGACAGACTGCCTGAGTTCAGATCCTGATCCTCAAGACAAAACTGCATGACCTTGAGGGAGTCCCTTCCTCCATAACATGGTGACAGTACTGTTACATTCTCATAGGATAACTGTGCAGATTAAATGAGTCATGTATACATTACATTTAGCACAGTACTAGCTCATAGTGAGTGCAATGTAAGTCCTGGCTTTTATGTCACATGTGATATATGTGACAAATACATGTGTGCCTGGATAATCCTTATAATGATCTTACGATGCCATAAGGGAAGTTAGCTCCATTTTGTTAACAGGGTCTCAGGAAACCTTGCCTAAACCTTGTAGATCCTGAGAGGTGAAGCTAAAACTAGGTCCTGATTCTTAGATCACTGCTCTTCACAGGACCTACGGTGTGTTTTATTTTAATTTATGACAAGGAATTGGTTGGGAAATCTTGCCAATAACTTTAGACCTCTTTAGGCTACACAGATCTAGATGTAAGTTTGGGTCACAATGACACCAATAGAACATTTCTCTGCCTAACTTTACCAATTGGAAGATTCTAAACCCCCCCCCCCCAAACTCTTTTGAGCTGATCTGGGAATTGTGGGAGTGTATGATATGACCTTTGACACAGTTCCTCTTTGCTGTCATTGACAAGTGATCTTTTTCCTCACTGACTTCATCCACCATGGGGATGGTAGTACGTGGGGCACCCATGTCTCTGCCAAAGCTGTCAACCTATCGCCTATAGGTCTTTCCCTAATTCTCATTTCCACAACCCAAGTACAGGCCTAGTCAGCCTCTGTGGAAGCTGCTGAGCCAGCCTGGGACACAGCCTTCTGCCAAGCCCCCGACATGCCTCAAACCAGGCTCAGTTGCGACCCACTCCTTATATAGAAAATTGGAGATTTTATTATTTCTTTACCAATATATTAATTCCTTATTAGTAATAAATGTGAAAGTAGAATTTTCACACATATAAAAGCATGACTCTCAGGCAAATGTGAAATGAATACAGGTCAAATATTTTATTTAACTCACCCATTAATGAGGGGACCAGTAAAATGCCATGATCATTCAAAAAGCATTTTAGGGGCACCTGGGTGGCTCAGTGGGTTAAAGCCTCTGCCTTCGGCTTGGGTCATGATCCCAGAGTCCTGGGATCGAGCCCCACATCGGGCTCTCTGCTCAGCAGGGAGTCTGCTTCCTCCTCTCTCTCTCTCTCTCTGCCTGCTTCCCTGCCTACTTGTGATCTCCGCCTGTCAAGTAAATAAATAAAATCTTTAAAGCATTTTTTAGATGCTCAGGCATTTATAGAAGGATAACGATTCCTGGCTTAGACACAAAACTGGCTAATGCCCACCAGGACCATAAGTAAACCAAAACATTATTCTAGAGAAATATGGAATCCTTCCAATCAAGCAGGTTTAAGGAAAGGTAAAAAATAATATTTTCACCTCTTGTTAAGAGTTCTAAGATAAATCAGTCATCTCAGTAGAGAGAAGCCAAGTTCAAGTTTTATTATCACATATTTCACAGCAAAAGTTTCACAAGGTTTTTTTCCCCTATGAGTAAATCCATCAAAAATAAGCCAAGTTCCTCAAAATTTTAATACATTTTATTGCATCTTTCAGACACACTATTATAAATCAAATAAAATCAAATAAAAATTTCCTTTCAACAAATCCTCTGCAACTTTCTATCCCCCCTCAGATATATTTCTGAAATAACCAGACAGTTACAGACACTACTCCTCTACTCTCTTTTTAGCTTGACAAATTAGAACATACCAAACAAGAATGTATCTCTGACCTTTAGTTGTATTTCTGTTACCATTGTTTATAGTAGAGTCTCACCTGCTTGTATTTGTCATAACTTTTAATCAAAGTAACTAACTTCTGTTATAAGAGAAATCTGGGAGGTAGAAAATTAAGAACTACCTGTCATGTACAAGTATTTTGGCAACAAATACATCTAAATCACCATACGTCCTTTTTCTTCCTTTTCAAAGTGACCAAATGAATAGTTTTATTTTTTTTAGTAGTTTTATTGATGTGACATTATAGCATATGAAAATAAGAGGTAGAAGTATGTCATTTTAACTAAGTAAGGTCTCAGCTTTCAATTTTACTTAGAGATCATTTAGGCATACAATTATTTAGTAATTATATTGATTTAATATTAAATCGAGTTGTTAAGTAATCTAAGGATCTTGGACTATTTAAACTGCCATACTACAAAACATAATTACTGTTGATTGACAATGTTTGCCAGAATAATGATTTAATTTACTTGAACACAAATTTATCTTTTCCATAGTCTTAAACATGATGTAGCAGCAGTAACCGCTTTTTGATCAGGAAGCCAATATAAAAAGTTTGGAAGATTCAACATAAAACAAATATTATGAAGAATGTACACCTGTATTATACTTAACATCAATCAGAGAAAAGACTTAAAGCTGTTTTTTACTCTCTAAAACCAAAATTATTGAACCAGACTAATTTTTTTCCAATGATTCATCCTAATTATATAAACTTCGATGTGCTGGGACATTTCTGAAGCAATAAAAGTATATCACATTTGAAGTATTAGAAGGTCTGCTTAATTTATGTGATATTTGGGGATATTATATTTATGTAAGTGCTTCTCTATTAACCAATCAGAACAGAGATCCTTTAATTTAAGAGAAAAAATAATCTAAAATATTAATACCATCTTGTGGTAAGAAAATATTTCACACTCATGCAATGATAGTCAAAGGCCTTCCTATATTATAGACACATGGTCACATAGAAATGTTATAGCTTTATTTCTACACCTTCGGCCACAGGTTAAAAGTAAATATAGAGACACAAAATCTCACCTGTTCAAATCTCAGAGAGGTGCTTTTTGAGCAAGGACAAGACTCTCAATTGATTTGAGCACACAAATAGATGAAGAGACACTAGCAAGCTGTGTTATCATCTCTCACTCAATAGGGAGTATATCTGTATCATCCATCCAACTGATAGCATCATACGGTGAAACTATAAAACCAGATTCTCCAACATTGCTGCTACCAGTGGGAATAATTTTCCAGCCATATATTAACCAGAACTAAAAACAAAACAAAATTATTAGAAAGGGAAAAAACAAATGAAAGTGGGTCAGTGAAGTAGAAGTTCTATTGCTATTTGGGATTCATCCAGGAAGACCAGAAAAGACGTCTGGGTTTAAAGAAGCTGTGACATCCACTTCACATACCTGGTCTAAATTTGGGTATAGTTTACTTGGCTCGGTCGGGTGAGTCTACCTGGGCTTCTTGGTGGACCTCCAAAACAGTTCAAGTTTCAAAAGAGTAAAATCATGACTTTCATGCAAATATAAAAGGAGTGTATGTATCAAAGATTTTATTCCACTCACTAAATAGTGAGTTATTGTGGATGGAATATCTGTATCACCCAATATTTATATGCTGAAATCCAAATGATGTGATGGTATTTGGAGGTGGGGCATTTGGGAAATGATTACATCATGAGGGTGGAGCTGTCCATAGGATTAGTGTTCTTATACAAAGAGACAAGATTGAGCTCTCTTACACCTTTCTTTATCTGCCTCGGTCTCTCTCTTTCCTATGTGGGGAAACCAGGAAGCCGATCCTCCCCAGAACCTGACCATGCTAGCAGCCTCATGTCAGATTCCCAGTCTCCAGAGCTATGAGAAATAAAAGTTTGCTGTTGAAATCACCCAGTCCATGGTGTTCTTGTTGAAGCAGCCTGAAATGACTAAGACATGAGGGAACCTGTAAGACACTGTGACCCATGAAAGGAAGATTTGAGAAGCTAAGATGTTTAAAGAAGGATAAAAATGCTTGATTGGTTAGATACAAAACTAATTTCCATGGGGCAATAAAACCTTGGAATTATGCATTCTACTGGATAGAAGTTATTGTATATTTATTTAAAAATGTACAAGTTAAAATGAAATTTGACTAATCCCAGGACATTGAATTGATGGGGAACAATGAGTTGCATTATGTGCAATACAGGAGATCATCCTTGCATGGCCCTCATGCCATTTTCAACTTTTAGATAATTTTTCTGATTTACATCACAGAAATTCAAGAACTGTGGTAGAGTGACTATTCAATTTAACTTTATAAAGGAAGAGTAAGAACCCAGAATTTTTTTAAGCCACATGCAAATGTTTACCATTCATAAACACAGCTTCTGTGAATATTAAAGTTTCTCTCCACTATCTCTCATCTTTCCTTCCTTGTACTCTTTTATTACTTTCTTGGTGTAATCTCCCTTTCTCCACTTCCATCCACACTAAACACAGTTTCCAGGAAACCACAGTTGATCATACACACAGCAACACACACACACACACACACATAAATATTCCTCCCTGCATTCTGTACCATGTTCAAATTATCCCTCCTTTTCTTAAATATCTTTTCCCTAGTTCACTGCTATTAACCAAATCTATTAATAGCTGAAAGAGCTAATGCATCACTCCCACCAGATTGTAGGTAGCTGGAGCAATTGGGTGAATAGAGCTGGCTTCTTGGTTTTTTACAAATATAACAAAAGATTGAAAAAGATGACATTATTGTCTATGTAGAAAATCCCAATGAATCAACAAAAAGTTGATTAAAAAGTTAGTACTCTTGGAACTAACAAGTAATTACAGAAAGTTAGCAGGATGCAAGGCTCAACATTCCATCTGAATGACTTGTAATTAGAAAGGAGATTGAATCAGTAATAATAAAAAACAATCTCCTGACAAAGAAAAGCCAGGATCTAATAGCTTCATTGTTGAATTTTACCAAATATTAAGGGAAGAATTAGCACCAATCCTTCTCAATTTTTCCCAAAAAATTTAAGAGAGGGCATACATCCTAACTCTATGGGTCCAGCATTGCCTTGATACCAAAGCCAAAGACACTATAAGAAAAGAACTTTTACAGACCAGTATACCTTATGAACATTGATGCAGAAATCCTCAACAAAATCCTAGCAAACTGAATAAGAAACATATTTAAAGGGTTATATGCCATGACCAAGTGGCATATAAAAATCAGCTGCTTTCCTGTCTAATAGAAATGAACAGCTAGAATTTGCAATTAAAAAGCACAATACTATTGGGGTACCTGGGTGGCACAGTCAGTTAAGTATATCTTAGTTTCGGCTCAGGTCATGATCTCAGGGTCATGAGATCGAGCCTCATGTCAGGTTCTGTGCTCAGTGTGGAGTCTGCTTGAGATCCTCTCTCCCTTTTACTTGCTCTGCCTCTCCACCCTGCTCACTCTCTCTCAAATAAATAAATAAATCTTAAAAAAAATAAAAACATATTACCATTTACATTAGCACCAAAAGAATGAAATTCCTAAATAAATACCTAACATAATATGTTTAAGATCTGTAAGAAGAAAACTACAAAAACTTTGATGAAGAAAGCAAAGAAGATTTAATTATATGAAAGCAACTATATGACATTTCTTTCTCATTTTAAAAAAGATTTATCCACTTATTTGAGAGAGAGAGAGAGTGGGGGCGCAGGGGGAAGGAGAAAGAGAGTCTCGAGCAGACTTCATGCTAAGTGTGGAGCCCAATATGTGGCTCAGTCCCATGACCCTGAGATCATAACCTGAACTGAAACCAAGAGTCAGAAGCTTCAACAACTGAGTCATCCAGGCACCCCAAAAACGAATTTGCTGAATTGGTTCAGGAATTTCTGGAATTGACTATCTCATATGATTAGATTTAAACACATAATGACTCTGTTTCTGGAAGTAAAGAGAGGACTAATGGTCCATGATGTGATCTGATAATAAAGACATGCAGATTACCTGCACTGAATACTCTTAATAAACCACTTATAAAAGACAAGGAGTTGAGTGACTGTGTATATAATGCTTTATTTAAAATTTAAATTCCAGTTAGTTAACATGCAGTGTCATATTAGTTTCAGGTGTACAATATAGTGATTCAACAATTCCATACAACACTCATCACAACAAGTGCACTTCTTAATCCCCATCACCTCTTTGACCCATCCCCCTACCCTTCTTCCCTCTAGTAGCCATCAATTTGTTCTTTATAGTTAAGAGTCTGTTTCTTGGTTTGCCTTTCTTTTTCCCCCTTTATGTTTGTTTGTCTTGTTTCTTAAATTCCACATATGAGTGAAATAATATGGTATCTTTCTCTGACTGACTCATTTCACTGAGCATGACTCTTTGGCTCCATCCAAGTCATTACAAATGGCATGATTTTATTTTTTATGGCTGAGTAATATTCCATTATATATATATATATATATATATAGAGAGAGAGAGAGAGAGAGAGAGAAGATGTGAGATATATATCTTCTTTATCCATTCATTAGCTGATGGACGTTTGGGGTCTTTCCATAATTTGGCTATTGTTGCTAATACTGCTATAAATATCAAGGTGCATGTATCCCTTTGAATTCATATTTTTGTATTATTTGGGTAAAAACTCAGTTGTGTGATTGCTGAATCTTAAGGTAGTTCTTCTTTTAACTTTTTGAGGAATCTCCAAAAAGTGAAAAAGTGTTCTTCTTTCTCCACATCCTCACCATTCTGACTGGTGTTAGGTGAAATCTCCTTGTACTTTTGATTTGTATTTCCCTGATGATGAGTGATGGACATCTTCTCATGTGTCTGTTGGCCATCTGTATGCCTTCTTTGCAAAAATGTCTATTCATGTCTTCTACCCATTTGTTCACTGGATTATTTGTTTTTGTTTGTGAGTTGACTTTGATAAGTTATTTATATAGTTTGGATACTAATTCTTTACCAGATATGTCATTTGTAAATATCTTCTCCCATTCCATAGGTTGCCTTTTAGTTTTGTTGATTGTTTCCTTTGCTGTGTAGAAGCTCTTTATTTTAATTAAGTCCCAATAGTTTATCCTTGCTTCTGTTTCCCTTGTCTCAGGAGACATATCTAGTAAGAAGTTGCTATGGCAAAGAGGTTACTGCCTTTGTTATCCTCTAGGACTTTGATGGACTCCTGTTTCACAGTTAGGTCTCTCATTCATTTTGAGTCTATTTTTGTGTATGGTATAAGGAAGTGGTCCAGTTTCATTCTTCTGCATGTGGCTGTCCAATTTTCCCAACACCATTTGTTGATGAGACTTTTTCCAATTGGATTTTCTTTCCTAGTTTGTCAAATATTAATTAACCAAATAGTTGTAGGTTCATTTCTGGGTTTTTTATTCTGTTCTACTGACTTATGTATCTATTTTTGTGCTAGTACCATACTGTCTTGATCACTACAGCTTTGTAATATAATTTAAAATCTGGAATTGTGATACCTCCAACTTTGCTTTTCTTTTTCAAGATTGCTTTGGCTATTTGGGGTCTTCTGTGGTTCAATATAAATTTTAGGATTGTTTCTTGTAGCTCTCAAAAATCTTGGTATTTTGACAAGAATTGCATGAAATGTGTAGATTGCTTTGGATAGTATAGACAGTGTAACAACATTTTTTTCTTCTAATCCATGAATATGAGATGTCTTTTCATTTTTTGACAGTTTCTTTCTTTCATCAGAGCTTTATAGTTTTCAGAGTATAGATATTTCACCCCTTTGGTCAGGTTTATTCATAGATATCTTATTGTTTTTGGTGAAATTGTAAATAATGTTGATACTTTAATTTCTCTTTCTGCTGCTTCATTATTGTTGTATAAAAATGGAACAGATTTCTGTACGTTGATTTTCTATCCTGTGACTACTGAATTCATGTTTCAGTTCTAACAATTTTTTTGGTGGAATACTTCAGATTTTCTATATAGAGGATCATGCCATCTGCAAATAATGAAAGCTTGACTTTTTCCTTGATGATTGGGATGCCTTTTCTTTCTTTTTGTTGTCTGATTGCTGTGGCTAGTACTTCCAGTATGATGTTAAATAACAATGGTGAGAGTGGATATCCCTGACTTGTTCCTGACTATAGAGGAAAAGCTCTCAGTTTTTCCCCATTGAGGATATTAGCTGTCAGTTTTTTGTATATGGTTTTTAGTATGTTTAGTAGGTTGAGAGTATGTTCCCTCTCAACATACTATGTTGAGTCTTTGCTGAGCAGAGAACCTGATGCAGGGCTCGATCCCAGGACCCTGAGATCATGACCTGAGCCAAAGGCAGAGGCTTTAACCCACTGAGCCACCCAGGCACCCCTCTACATGTTCTGTTTGTGATGAAAAGGACTGAAATGCTGTGTTTGATAAGTAACATGGATAAGAAATTATGAATTGCACAAAATAGAATTATCAAGTTGTGTTCTGCCTGTTTTCTTTTCTAATGAAAATCATCTCATTTATACCATATTGTAAAAGCACTATTAAAATGTTTAGTCTATCTTTTTTTAAAAAAAAGATTTTATTTATCCATTTGACAGACAGAGATCACAAGTAGGCAGAGAGGCAGGTAGAGAGAGAGAGGGAAGCAGGCTCCCTGTTGAGCAGAGAGCCTGATGCAGGGCGCCATCCCAGGACCATGAGATCATGACCTGAGCCGAGGGCAGAGGCTAAACCCACTGAGCCACCCAGGCACCCCAAGGATTTTTTTTTTTTATCATGAATAGATGTTGTACTTTGTTAAATGCTTTTTCTGAATCTATTGAAATGATCATATGGTTCTTATCCTTTCTTTTATTAATGTAGTATATCATGTTGGTTGATTCACAAATATTGTACCATGCTTGTGACACAGGAATAAATCCCACTTGATCATGGTGAATGATTCTTTTTTTTTTTCAAGATTTTACTTATTTATTTGACAGAAAGAGATCACAAGTAGGCAGAGAGGCAGGCAGAGAGAGAGAGGAGGAAGCAGGCTCCCCGCTGAACAGAGAGCCTGATGCGGGGTTCAATCCCAGGACCCTCGGACCATGACCTGAGCAGAAGGCAGATGCCCCAACCCACTGAGCCACCCAGGTGCCCCGAATGATTCTTTTAATATACTGTTATATTTCATTTGCTCGTATTTTATTGAAATTTTTTGCATCCGTATTCATCAGGGAGACTAACCTATGGTTCCGTTTTTTAGTAGAGTCTTTATCTGGTTTTGGCATCAGGGTAATTCTGTTCTCATAGAATGAGTTTGGAAATTTTTCTTCCTTTTCTATTTTCTGGAGTAGTTTGAGAAGAATAAGTATTAACTCTTCTTTAAATGTTTGGTAGAGGGCGTCTGGGTGGCTCAGTGGGTTAAGCCGCTGCCTCCGGCTCAGGTCATGATCTCAGGGTCCTGGGATCGAGTCCCACATGGGGCTCTCTGCTCAGCAGGGAGCCTGCTTCCCTCTCTCTCTCTCTGCTGCCTCTCTGTCTATTTGTGATCTCTCTCTGTCAAATAAACAAATAAAATCTTTAAAAAAAAAAAGAAAAGAAATAGAAGTTTAAAAAAAATGTTTGGTAGAATTTGCCTATGAAGCCAATCATCTGGTTCTGGACTTTTGTTTGCTGGGAGATTTTTTTATTACTGATCCAGTTTCCTTGCTTATTATCAGTCTGTTCAAATTTTCTATTTCTTCCTGTTTTCGGTTTTGGTAGTTGTTTGTTTTTGTTTGTTTATTTGTTTGTTTTAAGATTTATTTATTTATTTATTTATTTATTTAATAAAGAGGGAGAGAATCCCAAGCAAACTGCCCCCTAAGCATGGAGCCTGATGTGGGGGACTTGATCCCACAACCATGAGATCATGACCTGAGCCAAAAATCAAGAGTTGGCTATTTAACTGACTGAGCCACCCAGGCACCCCCTCAGTTTTTGTAGTTTATGTGTTCCTGGAAATTTATCTGTTGCTCCCAGGTTCTTTAATTTGTTAGCATATGGCTTTCAACAGTATTCTCTTAAAATATTTCTGTGGTGTTGATTGTCATTTCTCTTCTCTCATTTGTAATTTTATTTATTTGAGTTCTTTCCCACTTTGTTAAGTCTGGTAGAGGTTTATCAATTTTATTAATTTTTTCAAAAAAACACTTTCTGGCTTTATTAATCTGTTTGTTTGTTTGTTTGTTTCTAGATCCTGTATTTCTGCTCTAACCTTTATTACTTCCTTTCTTCTGCTGGCTTTTGTCTTCATTTATTGTTCTTTTTCCAGCTTCTTTCGGTGTAAGGTTAGGTTGTTTATTTGAGGGTTTTTTGTTGTTTTTTAGAGGTTTTTTGTTTGTTTCTGATTTTAGGTTTTTTTGTTTGGTTGGTTTGGTTTTGGTTTTGGCTCTTAAGGTAGGCCTGAATGTGTATATAGTGTTTGTTTTTTAGCATTTTTGGAAAACTAACAAATATAATGAGATAGGCTGGTTGCTTTTATTGTTGCAGAACAAAGTGGTAAGAGAAAATGATGAGCTCAGGCTTTGAATTACTACCTCAAGCCCTGCATAAATGACCCAAAAGCTTCCATGTATACACTGAAGTGTTACTCTAATCTCTTGTAGCTGCAGCGCTGAGATGAGATAGCTCAAAATCAAACACAGAATCTCACAATCCCAGAATCCTGTGACTGGATGAATCACAATGCAAATTGAATTCCTAGACTCACAGGGTGTGTGCTCTTAAAACAAAGTCATAAATTGGGAAAGAATGGGATCTTATAAGTTAGAATGGAGACTGGTGGAAGACCCTGATGAAGCTGGAGACATTGAGCCCTAAATTCTGATGAGTCTTTTTTGCCTTTTTATCCTAATGCGAGCAGTATCTCCAACCCTGGCACTAGGGTCCTCTCCACTACCATCTGGGGGGGTTAACCCTACATTGCCTGTGGAAACTGTAATGGCCTCCCCTGAGGCATTGTCATGAAAGACCATGTTGATTCTCCTTAAGACTCACCTCACCTTTTGTTAAGAATGTTCGCATCTATGTTCATGAGAAATCTTAATTTATAGTCCTCTTCTCTTGTAATTATCTGGTTTTGAAATTAAAGATAATGCTGACCTCAAAAAAAAAGGGGGGGGTGCTAATATGATCTTGAAAAGAAAGAAAAGACCTACTCCACCACCTCCCTTGGCTTCTAGGCTTTGACTAGACTCAAATCCAACAGGCCTCTAAAGATGAGATACAAAGTGTGGCCTATGAGGTGGCTATACTCCAAAATAATTACTTGAGTTTTCTAATTTATGCAGACAGAAATTTAGAGCCCTTGTGTAGGATGGATGTTAGGGTATGGGATAATGGTGGAAGGAACACATGGGAATGGATGTTAGGGTATGGGATAATGGTGGAAGGAATAAAGATGGATCAGACTGAATTTATTGATAAGGCTCACTAAGCAGAAATTCTGCATTTAAATGTTGCATTGAGGAGTTAGGAAGGGATCTAGCAGTTTATTTAGTTGATTGGTTGAAACATGGACCAAAAGTGCCCCACAGTGAGTGAGTTGGAAATGCCAGATCTGCCTTGGTTTAATGTAGAGGAAGGGATCCAAAGGCTTAGAGAGATTGGAATGTTATAGTGGATTTATCATATAAGACCTGCTCACTCACTCTGGGAATCCCTAAGACACACATTTCACTACTGCTATGAGAAATACATTTGTGAGGGGGCCCCAGAATCCTTGAAGTAGTCTATGATCACTCTCCTATGTTGATCACACCATACAGTGGGGACTTTGGTCACTGGGGTGGCAGGACCAACTGGGATGGCAGGACCAAGTGGGATGACTCAACCACTATGGCCAAAGAGAGTGTGGCTACTGTCATGGACAGCAGAGTCAAAGCAGCAATCAGAATACGTCTGACTCATAGAGATCTATGGTGTTGATGGTTCTCTGGCATTCTTATAAGTGAAAGAGATAGAAAGCCTATTAAATTCTTACTTGATCTATATAAACAGAAAAGAACTGGATAAAGGGGGAAAAAAATCTAACATGGATTATAACAACAAAGAGTCATAGTCCCTCTATCAATTTCCAGACTTTAACAAGTTTATAGGCCCAGAGCCTCTTGAATAAAAAGAGGCTGGGTACTCTTGAGAAAGGACCACAGAACACTGTGAAAAATTTATATTGTTAATCTTTTTTCCCAGCCTTCCCCAAATAAACCTACAGAGACCAAAGCAGGGCTTGAGCTCACAACTCTGAGATCAAGACCTGAGCTGAGATTGAGTCAGATGCTTAACCAACTGAGCCACCCAGGTACCCCAAACCTACAGATTTTTACCAGATATCTGCATTGAGGAAAAGGAAATAATTGACATTTGGGGGGCTACTCAACATTAATTCTAAATGACATTAACTCTAGGAGACTCCAAACATCACTGTGGTCCACCAGAGTAGGGTTTATGGAGGTCAGATGAGCAATGGGGTTTTAGATCAGATTACTCATAGTAGGCCCAGTAGGTACTCAAACCTTCCTTGTTATTTTCCCAGTAATAGAAAATATAATTGAAATATACTTATCAGTTGACAGAATACTCACATTAGTCCCCTGACTTGTGGAGTAAGGGCCATTGTGGTGGGGAAAGCCCAGGAGAAGTCTAATAGAAGTGCCTCTAAATAATACATGAAAAGTAATACCACATTTCTGGAGGTGTAATGATTAGTGCCATCATCAATGACTTGAAAGATGCAGGAGTAGTTATTCTCACCACATCCCCATCAAACTTTTCTATTTGGTCTATGCAGAAGACAGATGAATCTTGGAGAATGACAGTGGATTACCATAAGCTTAACCATGTGGTGACTCCAATCATAACTGGTATACCAAATATGGTTTCATGTTGGAATAAATCAGTACATCTTCTGGTACCTAGTATGAAGCTATTGATCTGACAAAGGCCTTTTTCTCCAACCCTGTCATTAAGGATTTTCAGAAGCAGTTTTCTTTTAGCTGGCAAGGCCAGCAATATATCTTCATTGCCCTAATTCAGAGATATGTCAACTCCCTACCCCTGCAGCATAATGTAGTTAACAAGAGGACTATCCTTCAGAAATAAAGGAGACTTTATTTCTTAGACTTTTTTAGACAAATGAGAGCTGTGAGTGTTCACCACTAGAATTTCCTTACAATGCCAAAGAGAACATTTGGAATGAAAGCATGCAAACTAACATCATGAAAATACATAAAAGCATAAATCTCTTACTATAAAGGTAAGAATATAGTCTAATGCAGAACACTCTAATAGTATAATGGTATGCAAATTACTTTTAACTGTAGTATTAAAGTTAAAAGACAAAATTATTAAAATATAGCTGTAATAGATTGTTAACAGGTACAAAATATATAAAAGATGTAAACTGTGACATTAATAATACAAAATGTGGGAGAAGGAGAAATTAAAGTGTAGTTTTTATAGGTTAACATTAAGTTGCTATCAGCTTTAAAATATTGTTATACTTTAAGAGGTTTTATGTAAACCTCATGGTAACCACAAAAAAAAAAACAGTGGTATGTACACAAAATATAAGGAGAAAGGAATCCAACCATACCAATACAAAAAAATCATCAAGTCACAAAGTAAGACAAGAGAGGAAGAAGGAGACAAGGGATCTACAAGCCACTCAGAAAACTGTTAACTAAATGGCAATATGTTCTTACCCATAAATAATGAATTTAAATGTAAATGGATTAAATTCATAAATCAAAAGACATACAGTATTTGAACTGATTTTAAAAAAGTATCTAAAACTATATGTTGCCTATAAAAGACTCACTGTACTTATATAGTGATAAAATAGACATTAAATCAAAAACTATCATAAAAGACAAATGTTGCTATATAAGGTAAAGGGGTAATTCTATCCAAAGGATATAACATTTTTAAATATTTATGCACCTAATATCAAAGCACCTAAATATATAAAGCAAATATACCCAAGGGAAGAAATAGACAATGACACACATTACCAAGGGACTTCAGTATTCCACTTTCAACAATGGATAGATCATCCAGACATAAACACAATAAGGAAACATCAAACTTGAAAAACATTGTATACCAAATGGACCTAACCAACACATATATATATATAGAACATTCCATCCAACAAGAGCAGAATACACATTCTTCTCAAGTGCTCATGGAACATTTTCCAGGATGAATCATATATTAGGCCACAAAATAAGTCTTAACAAACTTAAGAAGATCAAAATCATATCAAGTGTCTTTTTTGACCACAATGGTATGAAACTAGAAATCAATAACAAGAAGAAAACTGGAAAATTCACAAATATGTGGAAATTCAACAGTATGCTCCTAGAACAGTTAATGAGTCAAAGAAGAAATCAAAAGGGAAATTAAGAAATATTTTGAAACAGGGGCGCCTGGGTGGCTCAGTGGGTTAAAGCCTCTGCCTTCAGCTCGGGTCATGGTCCCAAGGTCCTGGGATCGAGCCCCGTATCGAGGGTCTCTGCTCAGCAGGGAGCCTGCTTCCTCCTCTCTCTCTCTCTCTGCCTGCCTCTCTGCCTACTTGTGATCTCGCTCTCTCTGTCAAATAAATTTTTAAAAAAAAGAGATACTTTGAAACAAATAAAAATGGAAACACAACATATCACAACAGTCAGGTGGGACAATCTTTATATTCCCTGGCAACCCCTAGTGCAGCTTTGGGGACTTCAAGGAGCCATAAATACTCAGACAATTATACAGTGATGAACGTAGTGCTTCCTGTGTGCCAGGTGATTACATCACTTCTACATCTATGTGATGTCACATCACCCCTTTGAGAGAAGGATGGGAAGCAGAGAGGTTGAACAGTCACTCTAATTCAGCAAGGTGGTGCCTGGCACAGCTGAACACTGTCCCAAGTGTCTCATGCTGGCTCTCACATCCATTTTCACCATGATAGCCTTGTCTTTTACTATGTAGCTATTGCCTCACATGGAGCTTTGGGCAGAGAAGGGCCTAGAAGTTCTGAGCTGTAATTTGTCATTTCTGACCACTTCACCGGGCTCTCCCACAGGCTTTGCTCCTTGGGACAAATGTCTTCATCCTGCCTTGTTGGTCAGGAACTGTAGACCCTGCAGATGTATTCAAGTTCAATGCCAAATTCTGGGGAAAAGCCAGGAAACTATGGGGTTCTCCCAAGGTTTGAACACTAAATAGAAACTCACACAGGGAGCGACAGTGACACAAGATGGCAGCCACCATGGGCTCAGGAGTAAAATTACCTTGCAATCTTCGACTGTTGGAAGAACTGGAAGAAGGCCAGAAAGAAGTAGGAAATGGCACAGTTAGCTGGGGTCTAGAAGATGACGAAGACATGACACTTACAAGATGGACAGGGATGATTATTGGGTCTCCAAGAACAATTTATGAAAACCGAATATACAGCCTTAAAATAGAATGTGGACCTAAATATCCAGAAGCATCCCCCTTTGTAAGATTTGTAACAAAAATTAATATGAATGGAGTTAATAGTTCTAATGGAGTGGTGGACCCAAGAGCCATATCAGTGCTAGCAAAATGGCAGAATTCATATAGCATCAAAGTTGTCCTGCAAGAGCTCTGGCACCTAATGATGTCTAAAGAAAACATGAACCTCCCTCAGCTGCCTGAAGGACAGTGTTACAGCAATTAATCAAAAAGAGAAACTACAGGCCCTCCCCATTTCCCCATTAGATTTAAGCAGTCATTTTCCACAGTAGTATATTTTCTAGATACATCTTATAGACCTCAAATTACTGGAAAGGAAGTGCCCATTCAAAGGCAATTTATCTTAAGATATTGTAAATGATACTAATTTTTTGTCCATTTGAAATATGTAAGTTGTGCTATAACAAAAGAAAGAAAGAAAGAAAGAAAGAAAGAAAGAAAGAAAGAAAGAAACTCACACAGATCCCTCTGCCTTTTGTTTTCCACCCCATCCCCCATGCTCCGTTAGCACCACAAGTAGTACTTCCACCCTGACTTCATCTTTCATAAAATTGTAACTCTTATACCCCCACTGGTGTTTACATGTATTACCATGATATGCATTTTTTAAAAATGTGGATTTGTTTCAGATTAATTGCATAAGTAATAAGATAATTTATAACTGTGGCTTATTAAAACCAAAGAAAATACTTTTTCCTTTAAGCTTTTTTATTTAAACATATAATGTAACCCCACCACCCTCTCCCAACACCCCTCCCTCCCACTCCTCTCAGTTTGTTTTATGACATTAAGAGTCTCTTTTGGTTTGTCTCCCTCCCGATCCCATCTTGTTTCATTTTTTTCTTTTCCTACCACCTTAACCCCCACCCCCATTGCATCTCCACTTCCTCATATCAGGGAGATCATGTGATAGTTGTCTTTCTCCAATTGACTTATTTCGCTAAGCATACAATGGAATACTATGCAGCCATCAAAAGAAATGAAATCTTACCATTCGCAACGACATGGATGGAACTAGAGCGTATTATGCTTAGCGAAATAAGTCAAAGAAAAATTTTTAAAAGGAAAAATCTTATAATGGAGAAAATTAAAATGTTTGGGTGAATTTTAAAGGACATCAGTTACTGTGGGACACCTGGGTAGCCCAGTTGGTTAAATGTGAGACTCTTGATCTCAGTTCAGGTCTTGATGTCAGGGTCATCAGTTCAAGCCCCATATTGGGCTCCTCACTGAGCATTTCAGTTACTTCTGTTCTCATTATTTAACACATGAATAATTTTATGAAAAATATATTTATGGGGTGCCTGGGTGGCTCAGTTGGTTAAGCAGCTGCCTTTGGCTCAGGCCATGATCCCAGGGTCCTGGGATCGAGCCCACATCAGCCTCCCTGCTCAGTGAGGAGCCTGCTTCTCCCTCTCCCTCTGCTGCTCTGCCTACTTCTGCTCTTTCGCTCTGTCAAATAAATAAATAAAATAAATAAATAAAATATTTAAATATATATACATATATATTTACATAATAGTCTACTAATAAGTGGTGTTGGGAAAACTGGATATCCATATGCAAAAAGATGAAACTGGACCCCTGTGTTACACCATTTACAAAAACTAACTTGAAATGGGTTAAGTAGGGAGGGGTGCCTAGGTGGCTCTGTTAGTTAAGCAAAAGACTCCTATTTCAGGTCAGGTGGTGATCTCATAGTCATGTGATCAAGACCCATGTTGGGCTCACCTGGGCATGGAGCTTGGTTAAAATTATTTCTCTCGTTCTGCCCTTCCCACATCTCTGTCTTTAAAAAAAAAAAAAAAAGAAGGAAAAGAAAAAAAATGGAATGAAGAGGTAAATATATGACATGAAATCACAAAACTCCTAGAAGAAAATATAAAGAAACAGCTCTTTGACGTTGATCTTGACAATGATTTCTTTGGATGTGATCCCAAAAGCACAGGCAACAAAAGCAAAAATAAAAAAGTGGGACTCTTCAAACTAAAAAGCTCTTTACATGTAGTAAAAGAAACAACCAACAAAATGAAAAGACCATATGCTCAAAGTTAAAGGATGGAAGATATTGCCCCAAGCAAGTGAAAACCAAAGAAAGCAGTACAGCCGTCAGATAAAATAAGCTTCAAGCCAAAAATGATAATAAGAGACAAAGAAGGTTATGACATAATGATCAAAGGGTCACTGCATCAAGAAGACATGAGGAAGTGGAGATGCAACGGGGGTGGGAGTTAAGGTGGTAGGAAAAGTAAAAATGAAAGAAGATGGGATCGGGAGGGAGAAAAACCAAAAGAGACTCTTAATGTCATAAAACATACTGAGGGGAGTGGGGGGAAGAGGGGTTGGGTGAGGGTGGTGGGGTTACATCATATGTTTAAATAAAGCTTAAATAAAGTTAAAAAAAAAAAAGAGGACATAACAATGGCAAATATACATGTTCCCAATACCCAAGCACCAAAGTATATAAGCAAATACTGACAGATCTTAAGGAAGAAATAGACAACAATATAATAATAGTAGGGGAATTTAATACTCCACTACCAGCAATGGATAAATTTTGCTGACAGAAAATCAACAACGAAGTGGAATTGAATCATAGTTTAGAACAAATAACCTTAGCAGACATGCACAAAACTTTCCATCTAACAATAGCAGAATACACACGGAATACATAGGTCTGCACATGGAGTCTTCTCCAGAATAGATCATATAATAGGACACAAAACAAATCTTAGCAAATTTTAAGTGACTGAAGTTATACCAGTGATCCTCTCTGACCACCAATGGTATGAAACTGGAAATCAAGAAGAGAAAAGTTAGAAAATCTACAAATATGTGGAAACAACAACACATCTCTAAAAAAAAAAAACAATGGGTCAAAGAAGAAATCAAAAGGGAAACAAATGGGTATCTCCAAACAAATGAAAATAAAAATACAATGTATCAGATCTTGTGGGATACAGCAAAAGAAGTTTTGAGAGGAAAGTTTAGAGCAGGAAACTCATCCTTTGAGAAATTAGGAAAATCTCAAACAACCTAACTTTATACCTCAAAGAACTAGGAAAAGAAAAACAAGTTAAGCCCAAAGTTAGCAAAAGGAAGGAAATAACGATCAGAGCAAAAATAAATGAAATAAAGACCAGAAAAATAATAGAAAAGATCAGCAAAACTAAGGGCTGACTCTCTTAAAAGATAAACAAAAGTGACAAACCATTTTTGGATAAGAAGTTAATATCCCAAATATGCAAAGAATTATACAACTTAGTAAAAAAAAACAAACATCAAATTAAGAACTAGAAGAACTACATAGACGTTTTTCAAAATGACTAACAGGTATATGAAAAGACACTCAGTATCACTTATCATCATGGAAATGCAAATCAAAAGCACAATGAAATATCACCTCAAACCTGTTAGAATGGCTATCCTCAGGAAGACAAGAGACAACAGGTGCTGATGAGGGTGTGGTGAAAGGGAACACTTACACCCTGTTGGTGGGAATATATGTTGGTCCAGCCACTATGGAAAACAATATGGAAGTTGCTAAAAAAAATTAAAAATAGATCCCCCAATTCTGGATATATACCCAAGTGAAATGAGATCAGAATTTTGAAGATATATATGCACTCCCATGTTTTTTGCCACATTATTAACAATAGCCAAGATATGAAAACAACCAAAATGCTTATCAACAGATATTTTAATTTTAAAAAGTGGTATATATACACAGTGGAATATTATTCAACCGTGAGAAAGGAGGATATCTTGCCATTCATGACAACATGGATGGACTTTGAGCACTTTATGCTAAGTGAGATATTAGACAGAGAAAGAAATTCTGAATGACATCACTGATATGTGGAATCTCAAAAAGTCAAATTCATTAAAAAAAAAAAAGATGGTTACCAGGGGATGGGGGTTGGACTGATGTTGTTTAAGGGTAAGAACTTGCAACAAGTGGTAAATAAGCCATAGAGATCTAATGTACAGTATAATAAATATAAACAACAATATTGTACTCTAATATGTCATGTGACAGATATGGCTACAACAGCAATCATATTGCAATATAAAAACATATCAGAGGGGCACCTGGGTGGCTCAGTGGGTTAAAGCCTCTGCCTTCAGCTCAGGTCATGATCCTGGGGTCCTGGGATCGAGCCCCGCATCGGGCTCTCTGCTCAGCGGGGAGCCTGCTTCCCCCCTCTCTCTTCCTCTGCCTGCCTCTCTGCCTACTTGTGATCTCTGTCTGTCAAATAAATAAATAAATAATCTTAAAAAAAAAATAAATATATATATATATCAGAGTAATACATTGTACACCTTAAATTTACATAACATTATATGTCAAATATATTCAGTAAAAGAAATGAAAATGCAACCTATGGAATGGGAGAAAATATTTGCAAACTGTATGTCAATTAAGGGGTTAATACCCAAATAAATGAGTAACTCATATAATTAAATAATAAAAACACAAATAATTTGATTTAAATATAGGCAAAGGACCAGAGGGGCGCCTGGGTGGCTAGGTTGGTTGAGCGACTGACTTCAGCTCAGGTCATGATCCTGGAGTTCCAGGATCAAGCCCCGCATCAGGCTCCCTACTCAGCAGGGGGTCTGCTTCTCCCTCTGCCTTTCCCCCTCTCATTCTCTCTCCCAAATAAATAAATAAAATCTTTAAAAAAAAAAGAAAGGAAAAGGACCAGAATAAATATTTTTCCAAAGAAGACGAACATGTCCAACAGGTACATGAAAAAATGCTCAGCATCACTAATAATCAACAGAATGTAAATCAAGACTATAATAAGATATTATCTCACACCTGTTAGAATGACTGGGATCAAAAAGACAAGAGAGAACAAGTGCTGGTAAGGATGTGGAAAAAAGAAACCTTAATGTACTGTTGGTGGGAATGTAAATTGGAACAGCCACCATAGAAAACATTATGGAGGTTCCTTCAAAAAAATAAGGATAAAACTACCATATAACTCAGAAATTCCACTTCTGGGGATATATCCAAAGGAAATGAAACTCTATATCAAAGAGATATCTGCACCCCATTTTCTTTACAGCATTACTTACAATAACCAAGTAATAACGAATTACAAACTACCTAACTGTCCACTGGTGAATGAAATGATAAGGAAACTGTGGTACAGTGTGGTACACACATGCATGTGTGTGCACACACACACACAAAGTTATATTATTCAGCCATTAAAGGAAGAAATCCTGCCATTTGCTACAACATAAATGAACCTTGAGAACATTATGCTAAGTGAAATTATTCATACAGAGAAAGAAAAATACTATATGATCTCACTTACATGTGAAATCTAAAAAAAAAAAAAAAAAAACAACTCCTAGAAACAGAGAGTAGATTAGTGGTTGTGAGAGTGGATAAAATGGGTGAAGGTGGCCAAAGAGTGCAAACTTCCAGTTATAAGATTAATAAATTATAGGATCTAATGTACAGCATAGCGACTACGTTAATAACACTGTATTGAATGCTTGGAAATTACTGAGAAAGTAAATCTTAAAAGTTCTCACCACACACACACACAAGACAGTAACTATATGAGATGAAGGATGTCTTAATTAATGTTTGGTATTAATCATTTTGCAGTAAATACATGTACCAAATCATCATGCTGTTATACTTTAAAATTACACAATGTTGAGACGCCTGGGTGGCTCAGTGGGTTGGGCCGCTGCCTTCGGCTCGGTTCATGATCCCACCGTCCTGGGATCAAGTCCCACATCGGGCTCTCTGCTCAGCGGGGAGATTGCTTCTCCCCCCCCTTCTCTGCCTGCCTCTCTGCCTACTTGTGTGATCTATGTCTGTCAAATAAATAAATAAAACCTTTAAAAAAAATAAAAATAAAATTACAAAATGTTATGACATTTATATCTCAATAAAGCTATAAAAAATCCAACATGTACAAAGATTGCTATCAAAGACCTTATTTGATCTTAACTATTTTACTCTTTACAATTTTTTATAAATTAACAACAAAAATTTTTAAATTATATGCATTTATAGAATATTTGCTTATTAAATGATATTGCAATGTTAGCTTCCATTATATTGTATAAAATTGGGTTTCTATAAGAAAAAGTTGGTCTCAGAATAAACAAAGAAATAGTTTAATGTGTCATTGAGGATGTGGAGAAAAAGAAACCCCTGTACACTGTTGGTGGGAAGGTAAATTGGTACAGCCACTATGGAAATCAGTATGGAGTTTCCTAAAAAAATTACAAGTAGAAATAATATATGATTCAATAATTCCACTACTATTTATCCCCCTAAAATGAAAACACTAATTCAAAAAGATACATGTACCCCTATGTTTATTACAACATTATTTACAATAGCCAAGATATGGAAACAACCTAAGTGTCCATCAGTTGATTAATGGACACACACACACATGCACACAAACACACACACACACACACACACACACATACATACACACACACACACACACACACACACACACAAGAATATTACTCAGCCATAAAAAAAAGATGAGATCTTGCCATTTGCAACAACGTGGATGGACCTAGAGGGTATTATGCTAAGGGAAATAAATCAGACAGAAAGACAAATACCATATGATTTCGGTGATATGTGGGATGTGAAAAATAAAACACATGAATAATCAAACAAAAAGCAGAATCAGACCTATAAATACAGAAAACAAACTGATGGTTGCCAAAGGGAAGTGGGTAGCAGGAAGGGTAGAATGGGTGAAGGGAAGTGGAAGATACAGGCTTTCAGTCATGGAATGAATAAGTCATGGGAATAAAAGGAGCAGCTTAGGGAGTGTAGTCAGTGATATTATAATAGTATTGTATGTTGACATATGGTAACTACACCTGTGGTGACCACAGCATAACATAGAGAGAAGTTGAATCACTATGTTGTACACCTGGAACTAATGTAACATTGTGTGTCAACTATACTCAAATTTAAATTTTTTAAAAAAATAAACAATTTTAATCAGTGTTACCATGGACAGCTCTTGAGTTGTCAAAAAATGGCAGAAAATGAAATATGAATTGATGTCTAAAGAAGGTCAGGCTTTATACAGTCTTCACAGGAGAGAAATATACCCCAGGGAGTAGGATATGGAGGAGTCGAGGCACAGAGGTAGTAAAAAGTAAGACGGTAAAACAGATACCTAAAATGGAGCCACTGAAGGCTTCTGTGTGGTGTTAGATACTTTGCAATTTCCATATCCCAATATTAGAAGAAAATCACTGTTTCTGCCTTTCCTGGGATCCATTTGTTCAAGTATAACAAGGTTTCTTTATAGTATAAAGTTGCCAGCTGCCCAGAATAGAATAGGAGATGAGACACTTTGTGTTCAGATAGAACAAATCTGGGGAGATAATGAAATAGATAAGCTATTTCTTACTTAACCCTAGACCCAATTAGCTTGAATGTAGGTTGGATACTTTTGTGTTCTCATTTGATCTGAATATATATATTTTTAAAAAAACATAAGGTTTATATGAGGTTTTGGGTTCATGATCAGTTGTTCCTCCAAATTTATAATTTTATTCAATATTATCCAATTGAAACATATGAAATATTATCTTAGAAAACTGCATTTAAAATATTTGCATAATAAATGCATTTTAATAGAAAAGACATGTTTCTAAAAACATATATTCAGACTGAACATAAAATAAGAATGGAAATATTCAAATAAAACAGATGCATGGGGACACCTGGGTGGCTCAGGCAGTTGAGTGTCTACCTTTGGCCCAGGTCATGGTCCCAGGGTGATGGGATCCAGCCTCACATTGGGATCCCTGCTCAGCAGGGTATCTGCTTCTCTCTTTCCCTCTACCCCTCCCCCTGCTTGTGTTCCCTCTCCCTCTCTCTCTCCCTCCCACTCTCTCTCTCTCGCTCACTCTCTCTCTCAAATTTATAAAAATCTTTAAAAAAATAAATAAAACAGATGCATAAAGTAATAATAAGCATGCAGTAGCATTTAATTTCCCCCACAACTTACAATAAAAATTAATTAAATGGAAAATCACTCTAGTCATGACGATTTTAGTCATAATATTAGATAAATCAATGTTCTAAGGCAGCATTTTAAAAAACACATTACTTAAACATCAATCCACAAAATGTTCCTCTTTAAAAAGTGAACCATCCATACATAGGTATAAGGACCAACACACATGTTATCCCTTCTTGAAATTACTTTGATGTTAGCATATTAAAGGCTCTCAGAAGTCCTGCAATAAATGAACCTGCTTAGTATTGTTTATCACACATTATATTGCAAAACCTAAAATTTTAAGTGTTATCTTGACATTTTTGAGCCTCACAAGGCCTCAGAGGTCTAATAACCAAGAGTTCCCCTATTCCCCATTCACCCATTCTGCCCATTCACCCAGCAGGAAGTGCTTCCCACCTGGCTAGCTCCCCTATCAGGTGAATCAGCTGAATTGTACCCAGTTCTCAGTCTAAGGGCTTCAGTTCTTTGCCAACCATGAAATTATTTAAACAAGCTAATCCATCTCTTATAGAAACCAGGGGGTACCCCGTACCTTGTTACTACAAAGCTTGCCCCTTCTGAGTGCAGTTTTCATGTGGCCCTGCATGTTGTGCAGTGTTCTCCCATCCAAGTATGAGTATATGTGACTAGTTTACTGCTGTCAGTCTCATATGTTCAGTGGCAGGTGCTCTGTGTTCAGCCATCTCCTATAACTTAGGGTAGGAAATCCCTTCTTCACCAACAGGGTGAGTAGATGATCAGAATACATGGTTTCCCTATACTTAACAAAAACAGAACTCTCTTGTTTCTTCTATTGAAATAAGTGTCTCAGATACCCAAACACCTATTTGAAGAAATGCTGTTCTGTGTTATTGAGCAAAGACTCTATGGCTAAAGAATTACTAGCATTGATTTTTCTGGACAGCATTCATCAAATCCACAGTAGAAAAAAGCAAAAAGAACAAAACTTTTCATGATAAACTGTTACGTGCAGTAATCATGGCTCTTGGAATACTAAGAGGTACAATATAGATTGTTATATTCAGGCATCTAAGAGTTATGTGATTTGCCTTGAAATTTTCATTTGGGCTTAATATACTAAAAGTTTATTGAGGCTCAGTCATGAAGAGTCAAGGGGACTTGAAAAGGAAGATGAAATATTAACTAGTCTCTGAAAACACTAATGGGGCTTAGTCAAGGCAGAATAAAGAAGAGCAAGCCCAAGCATCAGTATGTGTAAGAGCTAAGGCACAGTTATGGAAAAGGGTAGCAAGTCTTCTCAGTTTCAAGCTTATTGTGTTTGGAGAACCAAGAATAAAGAAGGATATTTTTATAAAGAGCAGAGTCTTTTGTTAGAAAGAGTATTAAATAAATTTAAAATGGCAGATGTAGAACAATTTGGAAGGAATTATATGACCAATATGGAGTTAAACTTTATCCAGAAAGCAATAGAAGGAACAAGGGTGTCAGAGTTCAGAAGTAAACTCCAGAAAAGAGTAACAGCTCTAATTCTTCAAGTAATTGAACACCTGACATTAAAAAAAAAAGATGTAACATAACTAGTGATATTATGAGTACACTATTCCCACAGTCTCTGTGTTCACAATTTCAGTCATCATGTTAAAATTATATGAACTCTCACATAATGGCAACTTAAAATTTCCAAATACTTGGAAATTAACAACACTCTTCTAAAAAAAATACATGGGTCAAAGAGGAAGTCTCAAGAGAAATTAGAAAATATTTAAGCTGAATAAAATAAAAATATAATATATAAAAACTTGTGTGATACAGCTAAAGTAATGCTTACAGGGAAATTTATGCCATTTAATGCTTGTATTAGTAAAGAAGAAAGATTTTAAATTACCATTTTAAGCTTCTGTATGAAGAAATCAGAAGAAAAGCAGAAAAAAATAAGGTCATAAATAAATGAAATTGAAAACAGAATAGAGAAAATAAATGAAACAAGGCTGATTTTTAAAAAGATTATTAAAATTAATATACCTGTAGACAGACAAATAGAGATGGTATAAATTATCAATATGAAAAATAAAAGAGGACATATCAGTAAAAACTCACAAGAATTATATGAATAATAAGGAAATACTAACAACTCTATCCAAATGAATTAAACAACTCAAAAAATATAAGCCATTTTCATGAAAGTAGGAAAAATTGAAATGATGAAGTGGAACTCACTCAAAATGAAATAGATAACCTGAATAGTCCTACATCTACTAAATTTAAAATCTACTAAGTTTAAAATCTTATTAAAAAGAAAACTCTATGCAGAGATCATTTCAGGAATATGACCAAATATTTAAAGAAATAATAACACCAATTCTACACCAATCTTTTCCATAAAAAGAAAGGAACATTTTATTCAGTTGAAACTTTTCTAGTTTCCCTTGAGATTTTCCTCTTTGACCCGTGAATTTTTTAGAAGGGTACTGTAATTTCCAAGTACTTGGAGGTTTTCCAGTTGTTATGTTAGAGTTCATATCATTTTAACATAACAACTAAAATGCTAAACAAAGATGCTATAAGAAGGGTGTTAACATGCATCCTTTTTAATATTGGGTGTTCATATATTTAAAAAATCAAAACTATATTATATACTTTATGAGTCTGAAATAACCTTGATGCCAAAACCATACAAAGATGTTACAAGTAAAGAAAACTACAGATTAATAGCCCTCATGAATGTAGAAAATTTCTCAAAAGATATTAGCCAATCAAATACATCAATCAATATATAACAAGAATAGTATACCATGGTCAAGTAGAATTTTCCCCAGGAATGCAAGCCTAGTTCAATACTCAAAATCAAGCAAGAATAACTCATCAAATTAATAATCTAAGGAAGAAAAAAAAGCATGAAATTGTATCACATTTGGTAGAAGGGGCATTTGAGAAAATTCGACATCCATTCACAATAAAATTTCTCAGCAAAGCAGTAGGAAAAGAATTTCCTTAGCTTGATAAAAGGTACTTACAAAAACCCACATCTAACAATGCTTAATGGTGAAATACTGAATCCCCCATCCCCTCAAGATTGGGAAGAAGGAAGGCATATTTAATCTCACCACTTCTGTTATTTAATAATATACTTAAAGTCCTTGTCAGTGCAACAAATCAAGAAAAAGAAAGTATACAGATTGGCAAGTAAACAAGAAAGCTGGAATTGTTCAGACATTACAATGAAAATATCAAGGAATCAACAAAAAAAATCTTGAATTAATAAGTCAGTTTATCAAGACCACAGATATGAGGTCATCTTTCAGAAATTAATTGTATTTCTATATGAGAGTAAAGAACAATTGGAGACCCACATTTGCAAAACAGTATCATGTACAAAAATTCTCAAAAACAATTTCACTATACATCTAGTAAAATATGTTCAGGATCTATATGTCAAAACTATACAATGTTGTTGAACAAAATCTAAATAAGGTAAGAGTCATACCATGGATTGGAAGACTAAAAATACTTAGATGTCAATTCTTTTCAAATTGATCTGTAGATTAGATGCCATTACAATCAAAATCCCAACAAGATTTTTTGTAAATATAAGCATATCTAAAATTTATATGTTAAAGAAAAATGATTACAATAACAAATGATTTTGGGAAAAAAACAATAAATAGAGAACCCACATTACCCATTTTAAGGCAAAACAAAACCACACAAATTAAGAATATGATATTTCAAAAGTTATATATCCAGAAGTCAATAAAATAGAATATGGAACTCAGGAACAGACCTACCCAAATACCTACAATTGGTTTTTTACAATGGTGCAAAAGCAACTCAATTGAGTAAGATTAGTGTTTTCAACAAACAGCATTTCAATAAATAACATTTGCATATTGGACAACAATATGCTAAAAGCATGAACCTGTATCTCAACCACATGCTCTATACAAAAATAAACTCAAGATTATCTTGAGTTACAAGATACTTGAATTAAATCATCAGATACAAAAAATTAACTCAAGATTATGGATCTAAAAGTAAAACATAGAACTATACAACTTTTAGAAGAAACTCAGAGAAATTAAAATGAAAAATGTTTGCTCTTCAAAAGACACTAAAAATGAAAAGGGATACAGTACACATGAAGAAAATATTTGTAAATCAATAAATCATTTATCTAACATAGGACTTACAACCAGAATAGATAAAGAATTCTGAAAACTGAACAATAAGAGTATAGCACATTTTAAAAAGGTCAGCTGCCTAAGTTGATATATGCGCAAATAAGCACATGTAATGATGTTCAACACCATTAGCCATTAGGAAAATGGAAAATTAATAGCACTATAAGATATTACTACAATTAGAATAGCTGAGTTTTTTTTTTAAATGAGAGTACCAAGTGTTGAGAATATGAAGCAACTGGAACTCTTGTACATTGCTGGTGGGAATGCAAAGTAGTACAGCCGCTCTGGAGAAATAGTTTGACAATGTGTTCTGAAGTTGTACATATACTCACCAGATGATTTAGCAAGCCCTCTTTTAGTTACTTCCCCCAGAGAAATTAGCTCTTAACTTTCTTAAAAACATCTATACCCAAAGGCTTATGGTATCCTTACTCATAATTGTTGAAAAATGGAAAAAAATGTCCTTCAATAGATGAGTGGGTAAGTAAACTGTGGGCACAATGGAATACAACTCAGCAATAAGCAAGAACAAACTGTTAATACACAAAAGAAGGTGGATGAATCTCAAAGGTATTATGTCAAGTAAAAAAAAAACAGTGTCAAAAATTTACATACTGTGATTCCATTTATATAACATTCTGGGAAAGACAAAATTATAGTGAAAGAGATCAGAGATTTCCAGGGGTTCTAGTGGAGGGAAGTTTTGACTATAAAGAGACAGCATGAGAGAGTTTTCAGGAGTGATAAAAATATTTTGTATCCTATATGTGATATTGGTGACAAGAATAGGCACATATATTAAAACTCAGAGTCATACATCAATAAAGAGTATTCTATGTGAATTTTTTATATAATGGTTTTTAAAATACCAGAAATTATTGAACCCAGCCAGTTGCCTTGAATAGCTAAGTAGAGAAGAAGCATATTGGTTAGAAAGAAAGGTATTGTTTTTCATGCATAGACTAATAGGGAGATAACTTGAAAGAGCAATGAAGGGAAAAAACAGCTTTTGTCATAACACACATTACAACCACTCATTGTATGAATTAAGACAGGGCTTGGGGGAACAAAACAAAAACAAACACAAAAAAAATCCCATAGTCCTGTTTTACCCACTCCAAGAAGGAATTGGCAGCAGGCAGTGTTAGTGGAGAGAAAATTTGGGAGAGAAGGGATTATAATAAATTATCAGTTCCCTGGTTCTATATCATGATCCTAACTCTCCTGAATGTAGTGTTGCTGTATTCAAATTACTTGAAAGTGGGGAAATTATAATGAAAGGAATATAAACTTGTGCATTTGGTTCTAATATAATCAACTCATTTACTTGCTCGGGGGTTCTATTAATCAAGTGAATCAATAAATACTTATGGAGCACCTACAGTTTACTAGATGGCAGTACAGTCACTAGGAATAGAAAAGTGAGTAAGATAACATCTCTAGCCTCAGGAGCTTACAGGCTAATGTGCAACAGGTGGTAAGTGCTGCTCTGGAGAATATGGTAGAATCAGGGAAAGGGAGAAGGATGGGCAGGTGGTAATGTTGCCATTTGGAGCAATCCTGAAACACCTCTCATAAAGTGATACACAAGAGCAACCTAAATGGGGCCAGTAGGAGAAGCAAGGACATATCTGGTAGGCGATTTTCAATTTGAGGAAACAGAGCAAAGGTTAGAGGAAAGTTTGCGCTCAACAGGTCCTAAGAGCAACAAGGAGGCCAGGGAAGTGGGAGTGAAGAGAGTGAGAAAGAGAGAGCAGAAATGCAGCCAGAGAGGTAGGTAGGCATCACATCCAGTAAGACATTGAAAGCCATAGTAAGGACTGGATTTTTCTCTCTATTATATTGTTGACCATGAGGCTTTTCAGCAGAGGAGTGACATGATCTGAATTACGTTTTGAAAGACTCATTTTGGGCAATGTGTG
Source organism: Taxidea taxus jeffersonii (assembly GCA_003697995.1). NCBI lineage: Eukaryota > Metazoa > Chordata > Mammalia > Carnivora > Mustelidae > Taxidea > Taxidea taxus. The sequence goes on from RCUC01129371.1 coordinate 37,337, forward strand.
GACACCAATCTCCAGTAGAGTAAGAGTAGGAGAAGGGAAGCCAGTGGGGAGGTGGTTTCAGCAGCCTACTGAGACCACAGGGATAGCAATGCAAGCAGTGCAAGATTTCAGGTTCTGTCCTCCACTTCCAGTTTGTGGGTTTTTCCCCCACAGTTCCTGGATACCATCTGGGTATTCCACGATTACCTCAACTCTGACACTATCCACAGGGAGATAGCATTGGATCCTATGGGTGAAGGCATCAGTCCTACAAAACTCTCACTACTTCAGATAGCAATCTCAAGCCCAGGTTGTCACGTGTGCTTCTGACTAGTTAGGTACACCTAAGAGGTTCCCATGACTCCCCACCCCACCCCAATTGGGTTCTATCAATTTGCTAGAATGGCTCACAGAACTCAGGAAACCAGTTTACTTATTAGATAACTGGTTTGTAATAAAAATATATGACTCGGGAGCAGCCAGATGGAAGGGATACAGAGGGCAAGGTATGAGGAAGGACATGGACCTTCTATCCCTCTTCTAAAAGTGAGACAGTCTCCCCAAATCTCTATGTGTTCACCAACCCAAAAGCTCTCCAAACCCCATTCTTTTGGGTTTTTATGGGACTACATTACATAGGCATGATTGATTAAATCATTGGCCCCTGGTGATTGATTTCAACCTCTCTTCTCTCAGGAGGTCAGAGAGGGGGACTGAAAGTTCCAACTTACCAATCACATGGTTGGGTCCACTGACAACCAACCCCAATCCTGAGGTGCTTTTCAAAATCACCCCATTAACATATAAAAGACACCTTTGTTGCTCTCATCACTTAAGAAATCCCAACAGTTTTAGATCCTTTGTGCCAGGGATGAAGACCAAATGTTTGTATTTCTTATTATAAATCACAAGATCATAGGTTAATTACATTTGCATGTATTGCAAAGTTGGATGCAAGAGAATCTCTGTGAAATTGGACGTGGTGTGTATGTGTTAGTGGTGGGGCTCTAGATGGATTTCAAGGTTTGAAACCTAGCTTGAGCTACAAGGGAGACATTTTTTAAAAAATTGTTGTTGACATACATTATTGTAT
>RCUC01129373.1:0-64637 GCA_003697995.1 Taxidea taxus jeffersonii
AAAAAAAAAAAAAAAGCACATATTCCACAGTAGCTACTTAAAATCAACATTTCACTGCTTCAAATGGTAATAGAAGTAAAATATTCTAATTTCAAACTCACTCCAAGCTGCCAATTTAAAAATGTATGTTCTTATAAACTTCTATGAGCCTTAGAATTAAGTAATGTGTTACTAACACCTGCGACTGCCTCTTCCCTAAAGCCTGTGTCACTTCAGCTGACATAACAACTCATCCTCCTTGGAGGAATTCAGTCCCCTTGTCACACAGTCCTGGTCAAGAAGGTGAAAATACTTGTCATGGGCGTTTCTTTCAGCATAATAAGATGTCTCTAAGCTCTTTAGAATCTGTAGACAGATTCTACTTGGCAGCCACCTCCCTCTTTTGCTACTCCTGGTGCTGACTGCAGGCTCTCTTGGTGGGGACCTGGTACCCCTTCTGTGAAGCTGGGGAGACTCCAGGGCTCACTGTGGCCAACAAAAAGCCCAAGGAAGGAGTCAAGACTGAGAACAATGATCCTATTTATTTGAAGATGGTGGGGCAGGATGGTCCTGTGATGCAGTGTAAGACCAAGAGGCATATATCACTTAGTCAACTAATGAAAGCCCAGTGTGAAGACAGGGTTTGCCAATGGGGCAGATCAGTCTACCAACTGATGGGCAGCCAATCAGCGAAACAGACACACCTACACAGCTGGAAGTGGAGGATGAATACAACTGATATATTCCAGCAGCAGACAGGAAGTGTTTAAGAAAAAGGGAATCTGCTGCTTGACCCCAGAACTCTGTTCCACCAGACCAAGAAGGCACTCTCAGTGCCACAATTTGGTTCCACCTCATCTTGACTACTACAGTATAGTTTTCTCTATTCTTTCGTTTTCCCCATTCCTTTATCGTACATAAAGTAACTGTGTATGTGCACAAGCATATTGCATTTTTTTGAAGATTTCGTTTATTTATTTGAGAGAGCGAGTGAGCAAGAGCTGGGTAAAAGGGGTAGAGGGAGAGAGATAAGCAGACTCCCTGCTGAGCAGGGTGCCCAGTGTGGAGGTTGATCCTAGGATCCCAGGATCACGACCTGATCTGAAGGCAGACGCTTAACTGACTAAGCTACCCAGGCGCCCCCTATATAGCATTTTTTAAAACTAAATGGCCAGTGGTATATTTTGATCAACATCAGATGGAGATGGGATGGGGAAAATACTGGTTCTGGGAAAATACCCTCTTTCTCCATTGGTGGCATGCTCATTCAGTTCTCATTTTTATATACTGTAAGTTATTTTTGCTCTCACTGTTCAACAAAAAAGAAAAACATAAAAATCCTTGCATTCCTTATTCTACTGGAGAATTTTAATGCTTTTTCATTTATCATGGTAAAACCAAGAACAATTTTATAACTTTTTTATATACAGCTATTACATGTAGGGCAATTTGTCTTTCAACAGGGATAAATTACTCGAAAAGAAATGAATCCTAGATAGTATTCCCTTCAAGTCAACTTAAAATGTCTTGAAACTTAAACTCCTTGTTTAAAAAAAAAAATAAATTTGGGGTGTGTGCACGGCTCAGTCGGTTAGGCTTCCAGCTCTTGATTGTGGCTCAGACAGTGATCTCAGGGTCATGAGATTACGAGAAACCTGCTTGAGATTCTCTCCCACCCCCTCCCTCTACCACTCCCCACGCTCGTACTCTCTCTCAAAAAATTTTTAAATTAAAAATTTTTTAAATAAAAAAAAGTTTGTAGACACATGAAATCTGAGGATAGCTGAAAAAAAAATGAAGAAATGGACTAGGTTTTTACCTCAAAAGTCCCAGTGATACTGCTTTCAAACTACAAAATTCACTGGATTCTAAGGATCCATGCTTTGTAAATTGTAACGGATAAATATTTGTGGATCTCACTATAATGAGTGGCATTAACAAAATAAGTATACCCCAAACTTCAATTACAGACAACTTCAGAAATAATGTGGGCTTGGTTTCAGATCACCACTGCAAAAAATACCAAAATAAAGCGAGTGAAGTGACTTGGTTTCCCAGTGCATAAAAAAGTCATATTTACGCTATGCTAGTCTATTAAGTGTGCAATAGTATTATATCTAAAAACAAAAAATACTTTATTGCTAGAAAAGGCTAAGCATCATCTGAGGCTTCAACAAGTTGTAATCACCAATCTCAGGCCACCATTAAGAAATATAATAAAGAAAAAGTTTGAAATATTGCAAGAATAAACAGAATGGGACACAGAGACATGAAGTGAGCAAATGCTGTTGGAAAAATGATGCCAAGAGACTTGCATCATTGATGCAGGGTTAGCACAAACCTTCAATCTGTAAAGAAACAAACAAAAAAATAGTTTTCTGTAAAGTGCAATAAAGCAAAACACAATGTAACAAGGTGTGCCTGTATTCCTGGCCCTTATTTTTCTGTGATAGGTTTCAGATCATTAATATCTGTAAAGAAAACAAATGGGCTGAATTTACATTATTGAAGAAAAAATGGTCCTTCAATTCAAATATTTTTAAAACCCCATAGTTGCTGATTTATTAACATTTCAGTGATTAAAAGTTACCCCTTTTTCTCACCTATACCTTTAAATAAAAACAAAATTCATGACAGATTATATAGATTTCCTCAGAGATTTTGCACAACTTTTGCTTACCAATATCCTCATAACAAACTAGGGCATCTGCAGAATATTTAAGTAGGTCATCTAGCTGAAAATCATAAAGAATTCTAGCAGAAAATTTAGCAAGAGAGTACCTGCTGTCTCTTTTCCTTTGGATACTTTAATGACTGACCTTTTAGGTAAAAAAGTCTTTCCCATGGAAAACAAAAACTTCTCTGGCATGTTCTTCACATTGCACAATGTCCTACTTTACTACATTTCAGATCCTCTAGGAAGTTAGGACATGCTGTGACTGTCATTTCCTATAACCAAGATATTTGTGCACCTGGATGAGCCAAAAGCAGAGAGACTGCAGATCTTAGAAGCTCAGATGTACCAATCTCCTTATAATACTAGCTTTCAGTGGAATTGAGGAAGATAGCTTGAATAAAAAGAAAATTGGTTGCAAAGGAGGAATTCTGCTATAAATAGGCAGAGCTTTCTGTTTTTCTGGCAGCTACGGGATCTAATAATATTTTTTTAAAAAATCTATGAGCTGAGACGGATTTCTCCTATGAAGTATACTACGCAATCACTCTCAGTTTTCCCCCAGCCACAGGGAACACAATGGATTTAGTAATAGAGTTTTCAAATGGTAATGATTTCAGAAGTCCCCAAAAGTGGGCAGTGATCACTACAGCTATGCAGTGTATGCTACATTTTTTAAACTGCAGCAAAGAAAATGAAATTGATTTTGCTATTTAATGATCAGGTTTCTTCCTCACTGCGTGATTTCAATTTAAGATCAACATGGTACCTTTCATTTACATCACATCCCAAATTCTCTATTGAGAACAGGAATTGAATAATATAGGCAAGACATTTACTTCTCACTCAATGAGAAATTAATGCCAATATTTTCCATTCTTTTAAGATTCAACATTCATTTCACAGCAAATACTTACTGAAACTAATGTATTTCAGGTACTTCAATCAATTCTTCCATCATCCAAAGAACATAAGCACTGTACTTAAAATTTTTAAAGTACTCTTAATCACTGTGATTTTCAAAGAGGTAGTTGTTGTTTTCATCGTTATGTTTTAGGTTTTCAACTTTTAGATGAAGAAAACTCAGCCATTTTAAAAGAGTTTAACAACTATACCATAATTGTCAGAGATTCTAACTACCTTCAGTTTTAAACTAGTCTAACACAGACCAAAGATATGTTGTTGGTTTAGAAGTGATCACATATGTAACTAGCAACACAGGAAAGAACAGTCATTTTCAGCATTTTTTTAAATAAAAAAACACAGTTATTTCAGGCCAGTCACAACCATAAATCTCTTTTTTGAGCATATGTATTATTAAGGAAGAAAAGTCCCACAGCTTCTGTTCTTTGGTATCTTTAATTCCAACTTTGAGAAGACCCAGTAACTGCCCCTTATCACATTTCTTCCTTAAACATTGATTGCTGGGTGGAATATAATGAGTTAAATGGTCCTTTAAACTTATCCTTTTTAAAAAACTCTTAATTCAAAAAGCATAAGGAGACTACATGCCTTAAAATGTCAAGGACCACAGTTTAGGATAGCAGAATGGTAGAGCTGTAGTCTATGAATTCTAACTTAAAATCCCTCTCTTTTCCTCATCATTGATAGTTTTTCCTCAATGTTCTTTCAGCATCTCTAAAATACTGTCTCTCCTATGTGCTTCTCTGGTGTTAGCAGGGTCCAAAGGGAGCTAAACTTCAACCATTCCCAGCAGCACCTATGGAGGACAAGACTGTACAAAGTGGTAATAGTTGGCACTTCTATTACCTTCTTTCCCTACCAAGCCCCCTGCCAGCAGGACCCAGAAGGGAGCTAAACTTCTACCCCCACCCTTGGCAAAGAGACAAGCCAAGGAAAAACATTACATACCAAAATTCATTCAATATGAAGTTTCCAAGAGTACTTATAAGATTTTTTTCATTACAAAAAAACTCTCTCCACAAACTTTTTCTCCTAGAATTAGTAACTTGATCTTAGTATTTCCCTTTAACGCACTCAATTTTCCTCAAGGTCTGGGGATCTTTAGTTGATCTTTAGTTGATTTAGTTAAGCTATCCCGAAGAAATTCTTCCTCTCATCTTCTCACTTCCATATTGGCTTTTATTTTAAATGTTTAAAGATGATTTAAAAAATCATTTCAAACTTAGAGAAAAGTTCAAGAATAGTATAAAGAATCTTTTTTTCCAAACCATTTGAGGGTAAATTGTTGATATCGTGCCTGATCATCCCTGAAAACTCAGGTTTGTAATTCCTTTAATAAGGATATTTCCCCAAATAACCATGATACAATCATCAGAATCAACAAATCAACAATGATATCCTGTAATCTCTATGCCCTAACCAAGTTTCATCTATCATCCCACTAATGTCTTTTGTAGCAAAAGATCCTATTTGGTATCATGGGTTAACATTTAATTATCACGTTTCTTTTAGTCTCTTACTCTGGAAGAGTTAGTTCTTGAGTTTTTCCTTGACTTTCATGATCTTTTTTTTTTTTTTAAAGATTTTATTTATTTATTTGACAGAGAGAGATCACAAGTAGGCAGAGAGGCAAGCAGAGAGAGAGGAGGAAGCAGGCTCCCTGCTGAGCAGAGAGCCTGATGCGGGGCTCGATCCCAGGACTCTGGGATAATGACCTGAGCTGAAGGCAGAGGCTTTAACCCACTGAGCCACCCAGGTGCCCCGTTGACTTTCATGATCTTTAAAAATTTTGAAAGTTATAGGCCAGGTATTTTCTAGAAGGTCTCTCAATTTGGAATTCTCTGATGTTTCCTCAAGGTTAGATTTATGTTACAGATTTTGGTAGAAGAATCCTAGAAATGATCCCCTGGTCCTCATACTGCCTCCTATCAGTAGTACATGATTTTACTTTGTTCCATTACTGTTAACATTAGCTGTCATCACCTGAATGGGATTAGTATCCACCAGGTTTACTGCTGTGAAGTTCCTCTTTATTCCTTAGTCAATAATGGATATTTTGGGAGAAGATGCTTTGAGATTACACAAACAGCCCATTACTCATTAAAATTTCACCCATTAGTTTTAGCATCTACCAATATTTCACGGATAACTGATTATACTACACTGGTTCCGAAACTGTGGTTTTCCTAATTCTGTTCTTCCTTTTCTTCTCTCCATTAATTTATTATGTCACTATAATTTGATAATGAGTATTATATGATGCTCAAACTGTTCAAAAGTTAGCCAGTGAGTGCTCCTTCAAGGTCGCTTCTGTATCCTTTAGATAACTCCTCTTTGAGCAATTCCTTACTTTCTGGTACAGGAAGATATGTTCAGCACATCTTGTCCTATTTTTTCTCTGCCCCAGCCCTAGAATCAGCCATTTCTCCAAGGAGTCCTAATACAGACACCTACTTTCCTGGGCCCCAGCCCATGACTTCTGGACTGAATTATTCAGGAAGGAAAGAAAGCAATAAGTCAAAGTGCTACTTTGTTTTGAGGGTGTGACTTGCCCTGATTTCCTCTGTAGCTGAATAGATCTGTTTCCCCGACAGCTTATTTGCTTGAATGGCAAGGCTGACTACACACAATTTAAGGAACTGAGGAGACCTGTAAAATAGACAAACTTCCCCCAGCACATAGTCGCAAAAGTACGGAAATCCTTGTTCTGAAGGTGGAATACTCTGGTTCATTTTATTCCCAGAAAAGGTTCCTTTTCCATTTCTTTCTTTGTTACTACATCTTTTATTTTGTAACAGTTTTAGATGTGCAAACAAACTGTGAAGATAGTTCAAAGAATTCCCATGTGTCCCACACCCAGTTTTCCTTATTAACATCTTATATTAGTATGATACATTTGTCACAATTTTTTTCTCTTCCCTCTTGTCATCATTTGATACAATTAGTGAACCAATAGTAATACATTACTTTTTTTTAAAGATTTTATTTATTTATTTGACAGACAGAGGTCACAAGCAGGCAGAGAGGCAGGCAGAAAGAGAGAGGGAAGCAGGCAGGCTTCCTTCTTAGCAGAGAGCCCGATACGGGGCTCAATCCCAGGACCCTGAGACCATGACCTGAGCTGAAGGCAGAGGCTTTAACCCACTGAGCCACCCAAGTGCCCATAAATACGTTATTTTTAACTAAAGTCTATCCTTTATTCAGATATCCTGTTTTGCTCCAATGCTCAATTTGTTTGAGGATCCCATCCAGAATATCATAAATACATTTAGTTAGTTATGTATTGTTAAGCTACTCTTGTTTGTGACAGTTTCTCAGAACTTCCTTCTCGTTGATGACTATATCAATTTCCTGTGGCTGTTGTAACAAATTACACAAACTTAATGCCTTAAAGAACAAAAACCCAGAAATTTACCATATGATCCAGTAATTCCACACTGGGTATTCACTAATTCAAAAATTTATATTCATACCTATATTTATTGCAGCATTATTTACAATAGCCAAATATGGAAGGAGCCCAAGTATCCATCTGTACACGAATGGATAAAGAGGATGTGATAAATATGTACAATGGAGTATTACTCAGCCATAAAAAGAATAAGATCTTGCCATCTGCAACAACATGGACAGAGCTAGAGAATATAAAATGAAATAAGTCAGCTAAAGACAAATACTGTATGACTTCACTCATGTGAAATTTAAGAAATAAAACAGATGAACAAAACAAAAAAGAGACAAACCAAAAAAGAAAAGCTTAACTATAGAGAACTGACGGTTACCAAAGGTGGTGGGGTGGGGGGTAGGGGAGAGGATGGGTGAAATAGGTGAAGGGGATGAAGAGTACTTACTGCCATGAGCATAGAGTGACATAGAGAACCGAATCACTGTAATCTACACCTGAAACTAATATAACACTCTACTTTAACTATACTGGAATTAAGAAAGACACAAGAAATTTATTCTCTTTCAGTTTTAGGAGTCATAACCCTAAAATCAAGATCTCTGAAGGGCCACATTCTCTGAAGGCTCTCAGGGAGAACCATTCCTTTTCTCTTTCAGCTTCTGATGGCCATAGGCATTCCTTGGCTTATGGCTACATCACTCCAATCTCTGCCTCCGTCTTCTCTGTATCTGTGCCTTCTGTGTTTTATGAGGGATATGTCATTGGATTTAGAGTCTACCAAGATAATCGAGGATGACCTCCTCTTAAGATTCTTAATTTAAATATATCTTCAAAGACTCTTTTACCAAATAAGGACACATTCACAGGATCTGGAGGTTAGCAAATAGGTATATTTGGGTGGGCACAGGGGGAGGGTGACCAGGGAAAATATCACCATTCAATATACTACAATGATCTTGACAGTTTTAAGTATTACTGGTCAGATATTTTATAGAAGTGTGATTTGATTTCTCATGATTCGACTGGGATAATGTGTTTGAAGGAGGAGAACCACTCAGGAGAACCACTCAGGATATGTTTTATCCTATCATATCAAGGGTACAAACTATCAGCATGACTAATCAATCACTACTGATGTTGATCTTGATAATCTGGCATGAGGCAGAGTTTGTCACATTTCTCCATGATATTGTACTCTTTAAAGAAAAGTCACTATCAAGAGTTCAACTTAAGAGGCGGAAAGTTATACTTCCTTGAGGATGGAGTATCTAAATAAATTATTTGAAATTTTTCTGCATGGGAGATTTGCCTATTCTCCCTTGGAATCAACATCAATCATTTGTTTATATCAGTAAAGACAAATGGATATTTATTTATACTTTGGGTTTTAACCCAACACTACTTTATTTATTCTGCTTCTCAGTGTGTTCCAGCTTTGAACATTGGGAGACCTTTCGGCTGGCCCTTCTGTCCCTTTGTTGCACTCCTGTTATTGTGTGTGTGTGTGTGTGTTTTAAGTACTTTCTTAGTTTTGGGCACTACAAGATGATCTGGGCTCACCTTGTATATTTCCTGCCCAGCACAAGAGTCAGTCACTTCTTTAAGAAGCTCTAATTCCTCTTACTGGATAATGGTATTAAAAAATCAAATTCCTGGGGTGCCTGGGTGGCTCAGTGGGTTGAAGCCTCTGGCTTCGGCTCAGGACATGGTCTCAGGGTCCTGGCATCGAGCCCCGCATCGGGCTCTTTGCTTGACAGGGAGTCTGCTTCCTCCTCTCTCTCTGCCCTCCTCTCTGCCTACTTGTGATCTGTCTGTCAAATAAATAAATAAAATCTTTAAAAAAAAAATCAAATTCTGGGCACAATGTATGGTCATTGGTAGTAGGATTTCATTGCTTCTAGGCCCTCTCAGCTAACAGAGCAATATGACTGTGTTTACTAACCTGTGTATATATACACACATATCTATGAACATTTTTATATATAATCATCCATATCCATATTAAGCTAAACATGCATTCATACTAATTAATGTCTTCAAATCTACTCCATTAGCACATAGATCATACTAGCTGCTTCTCCCTGTTTATTTATAACTCCATTACAATCATAGAAACATGTGCAGTAGTTTCAAAATTGTTACCCTGAACCCCCTGAGCCCCCTGTACGAGAGTACAGTGTTTACATAGTAATGTTCCTTTTCCCTTTTAGTCTTACAGATTGCACTGATTTCCAAAGTTACTTAGATCAGCACCTTATTCCTCCATCCTTTTCAGTGACATTGTTTCATATACTTGTAATACATTTACATTCTTTTGTCACATTTTACATCCCATCCTGGGATCCCTGATCATCTAAATGAAGTTTTAAAAATTTGTATACATTAATATCCACTCTTTCTGCTAAAAGGTTCCACAAGTTTTAACAAATACTTAATGTCCTGTATTCACCATTACAGTATTATACAAAATACATTCACTACCCTAAAAAAGCCCCTGTGCTTCACCTCATAAACCTCCTCAACTCATTGCTCCCCTAGGCTCTTGGCAACTACTCATCCTTTCACTGACCCTTATTTTTGCCTTTTCCAGAATGTCATATAATGGGACTTGTACAGAATGTAGCATTTTCAGACAGACATCTTTAACTCAGCAGTATGCATTAAAGATTCACCTATGTCTTTTTACAGTTTGATAGCTCTTTTCTTTTCATCACCAAATAATATTCCATTTATGGATGTACTAAAGTTTATTCATTCACCTACTGGAGGATATCTTGGCTGCTTTTGGTTTGGGAGCAGATTATGAACAAAGCTACTATAAACATTTATGTGCAGGTTTGGTAGATACGAGTTTTCAAATTAGTTGCGTAAATACTTAGGAGTGCATTTGCTGATTCGTATGGCGAAACTACACTTAGTTTTGTAAGAAACATCAAACTGTTTTCCAAAGTAGCTGTAGCATTTTGCATTCTCACCAGCAAAGAATGAAAAATATTGTTGCTCCACATCCTTGTCAGAATTTGTTTTTGTTTTAAATTTTAGCCATTCTAACAGGTATGTAATGGTATCTTCTTATTATTTTAATTTGCAATTCCCTCATGATCTATGATGTTGAACATCTTTTATATACTTATTTGCCACCTAATACATCTTCTTTGATGAAATGTCTCTTCAAAGCTTTTGTTCATTTTTTCAATTGAGTTGATTTGTTTATCATTGAGTTTTAAGAGTTCTCTGCATATTTTGGATACAAATCCTTTATCAGATGTGTTTTGCAAATATTTTCTTCCCATCTGTGGCTTGTCTCTTAACAGTGTCTTGCATTGCGCAGAAGTTTTCAATTTTAACTAAGCCCAACTTTTCCATTTCTTTTCTTCCCTGGATCACATTACTAATGTATTTTGTTTTATTTATTTATTTTTACTTTTTATTTTTAAAGAGGGGGAGGGGCCAGGGGAGAGGAGGAGAGAGAATCTTAGGCAGGCTCTAAACCCAGCACGAAGCCTCATGCTCAATCTCACAGTCCTAAGATCATCACCTGAGCCAAAATCAACAGTTGGACACTTAACTGACTGAGCCACCTAGGCATTTTCTTATTAATGTATTTTAAAACTCATTGCCAAACCCACAAGTCATATCAATTTTCTCCTATGTCTTGTTCAATAAGTATTATAGTTTTTCATGTTAATATCTGATATATGATTATTTTGCAGTACCTATTGCTTAAATCATAAGGTCTGTGCCTAGGTTCACTTATTACATATGTTTCAGCACTAGTTATTGAAAAGACTATCCTTTGTCCATTGAATTGCCAAAGATCTCTCGTCAAAGATCGTTAACTAGATTTGTGTGGATTTATTTTGGACTCTCTACTCTGTCCTGTTAATTTATGTGTTTATTCTTTTGCCAATAACACTGTCTTAATTACTGTAGCCTTATATTGAGTCTTGAAATCAGGTAGTATAAGTAGTCTAACTTTGTTCATTTTCTTTGTTCATTTTCAGTATTGTGTTGGCCTTCTTAGGTCTTTTGTTTTTCATATAAACTTAAGAATTAGTATGATGATATCTATAAAATAGCTTACTGGGATTTTGACTGGGACTGGGTTGAGTCTATATATTAAAATGGAAAAATGGAGGGGCGCCTGGGTGGCTCAGTGGGTTAAAGCCGCTGCCTTCAGCTCGGGTCATGATCCCAGGGTCCTGGGATCGAGCCCCGCATCAGGCTCTCTGCTCTGCGGACAGCCTGCTTCCTCCTCTCTCTCTCTGCCTCTCTGCCTACTTGTGATCTCTGTCTATCAAATAAATAAATAAAATCTTTTAAAAAAATGGAAAAATGGAAACAACTGAGATTTTAACAATATTAAGTATTCTAATCCACAAACACAGATTATTTCCCCATTTATATAGATCTTTGATTTTCTAATCAGTGTTTTATATTTTTCCACCTCTAGATCTGTATATACTTTCTCAGATCTATATCTTGGCATTTCATTTTGGAGGGTGCTTTTTAAATGGGATTTTCTGAGACTAAAAAGTTTGAGAATATCATTCATACAAATCACCTAACCTACTTGGGATATGGGACTTATTTGTACATGTGTACAGTACTTCCTGCACTTATCACTATACAGGGTTATTATAATGATGAAATGACAATACATGGAAAAATTACATCCAAGTTAGAAATCACTAAACAAGTATAAGGTGAGGAGAGATTTATAAAGATAGGTAGGAAAGAACCAAAATTTGTACTCAATTGTATATTTAATGTAGACCCATTAAATGACAAAGGAGTAGATATTTAACGTAGGGTCTTCTGGAAATTAATCTGATTGATAGGGTATAATTCAATGGAAAATGAGTAAAACTTAGAATAGTGCAATAGATGGGAGTCTTGGTAAGAATTTTACAAAAAAGGGGGATGCCTGGGTGGCTCAGTTGGTTAAGCCACTGCCTTCGGCTCAGGTCATGATCCCAGAGTCCTGGGATCAAGTCCCACATCGGGCTCCTTGCTCGGCAGGGAGCCTGCTTCTCCCTCCCTCTGCCTCTGCCTGCCACTCTGTCTGCCTTGCTCGCTCTCTCTCTTTCTCTCTCTCTCTCTAACAAATAAATAAATAAAATCTTTTTTTAAAAAAAAGAATTTTACAAAAAAGGGACTTAGAAATAATTTAACATCTCCATTTTATATATGTTGTAGGCTGTTCTCACTAGGAAATAGTATATAAGGCAAATTATAATGGCAGTTATCACATACATTCTCGTTTAGCCATTTTCTTTTTGAGTATTTGAAGAAAAGTGAAGGAAGAGTAACTAGTCAGTAAGAGTTTAAAGGAGTAAGTGATGTAATCAGTAAGATCTCAAATTCTAAACCCTCAATTGGACTTAACTACAGAAATTCTGAGGATACCTTTTATCCTTTGCTCTTATATCATTTACATTGTCCTTCAGAAACAATTTGGCTTTTGCACACACTATCTCCTGGGTAAAGCAACTAGAAGAAGGCTGGCAGCAGACTCCAAATATTTTCTTATGCCATTCAGAATTGAAGTGTCTTTCTAGATCCAGAAAAAGAACAGTTATGGTCATTTAAAATCCCTGGAAATGGCTGTGTAATAGAATACTGCATTTACATTTGGAACTGCTTAATCATTCTTTTATAGACTAGCTGAAGGTTATTTTGTCTCTCTGGCATTTTCTTATGTCTAAGCTGCCTTCCTCTGTCATCCAGGGCGCAGTTTCAAGGTTGAAATACATTATGATAATCACAGTCAACCAAAGGCATCCCTATTCCAAACTCTCCATAACTTCATGCTTTCCCTATCAATTTCACTTCAGTTAAAAGGCCAGAATGTATGAAAAGAAGAATGTATGAATAAATCTGAGCTTACAAATTCTATTGCCACTATTACCTCACATACTCAGGCTTTTTATAAAATTTTCCATCTTCACATTATAGTATATATTAAAAAGATGGCATGTACATAAACATCTTCAGAAATTAAGTGACTCCACTTTAAAAAGCTGAACTTTCTGAAGTAAAGGTTCCCCATTTTTTTACCTAAATAAATTATCATCTATATTCCATCTTGAATACTTCCATTACTTCACATTTCTTCAATCACTTCTCTCTCAAAGCCAATGAAGAAAAACAATATGGGGAAATATAAATTATTTTTTTTTATTATTAAACTAACACCACCCTCATGCATTCTTCAACTAGAGCTTTAGCTTCAGGACAAAACCATGGCTATAATCCAAGCCAATTCCCAGGTCTAAGGCTTATAAGTATCTGCAAAGCACTTTACAGTTTATCTGGGTCTTGGCTTCTTTGTGAGCAAAACGAGGGAAGTGGACATGATGATCAGCAACCTTTCTTAAACAAACATCAACTATTTGAACTTTTTAACTCCTACTGCTGACATTTTCACATAGAATGTAGGATCTTTTTGAAAACATTACTGGAATAAAAGATCTACAGAATCACAGTAGCTCACAAAGGAAATAACAGTGTACTGTTATAATCCTAACAAAAGCCTTCTCTTAGATTCTGTATAGACCAGCTTAAAAAATTTTTTTCTTGACTCCAATAACAATTTTTTCTGTAAAACCTTTCCTGCTTCAGAAGTTCTTATGCTAACTACCTCTTCTAGGTTCTCATGGCACAGAATTTCCTTTCTATCAAAGAATTTCAACCAGACTATGAACTCCTTCCTTATTTGTCCACATAAACTGGATCATACAGATCATTCGGATTGAATTTCAGCTTTTATGTGCACTTCCCTACCTAAACAGAAGGGGGACAATTTGGAAGGGGTCTGGCCAACAGTCACAAAATTTGGGGGGGAAACACCTTGTTCTCCTTGAGTTCTCTTTAAAATTCTGTGTATATAAGGCTGGAATATTTATCAGTTTTTAAACGCTGGGTTTACAGATAAGGTCTTCATATTTGGTTCTCTGATAATACTTAATATTAGGAATATACTAGGGGTGCCTGGGTGACTCAGTTGTTAAGCCTCTGCCTTCATCTCAGGTCATGATCTCAGGGTCTTGGGATTGAGCCCTGCATCAGGCTCTCCACTCACCAGGAAACCTACTTCCCCCTCTATCTCTGCCTGCTGCTCTGCCTACTTGTGATTTCTCTCTCTGTCAAATAAATAAATAAAATCTTTAAAAAAGGAATATACTAGCTGCTTAATAATGCTGAATATGGAAAAAATAAAAGGTTAAAGATTTAAGAATTAACATAGCATTAACTTTTTGGGTATACTAGTAGATATTCAGCAGAATGAATATAAAAATTATTATTTAAATGTAAGGTTTCTGATAAGCAGTTTGAAGTAATGAAGGAGTAAAAGTGTAACCTGATACAACTGTGTGACAAACTCACTGCATTTCTGTGTCCTCATTCTAAAACTAGAACCAACTGAGTTTACAGGGCTATAACGAATAAAGATAATGTACGTAAAGCATCTATCACTCCATGCCCCACAGGAGGTGTTCAATAAATACATGGCAATATTATGTAACTTATTCCTCAATATAACTTCAGCCTTAATAGTGATAATACCCTTCCTTCTTTGCTTCATTTCAACATATCCCTCATTTGTTACTTAAGTCTCTTCTGATAACACTTCAGTTAAAAATTTCAGGTATGTATGCTTCTTCCAACTATTAGCTTCATTACAAAATTCTATTAGGAAGACAATCTCCCATACTCTAACTATAGAAGAAATCAGTTTTGATATTGCATTGCTTTCCTGGAGTCATAGAAGAGTAATAATATTTATGACACTGAGCACTGAAGTTTACGAAGCAGTAAATAGCTTTTGAGGCTGATTAAGCACCTCTGTTTCACTTCACATACTCCAGAACCATAGGCATTACCCCTTAATTAAATGCTTGTTTGTGTTACACAAGGACCTTTTCTGGTCCTACACCTTTCAACAAATATTAGAATGAGAAAGGAGGAAAAAAAGCTAAATTATTGGAGAAGATGCTATTAACACTAAACTTCTGTTCAAAGATGAGTCAACAGGATGACATCATGTACAAGTTTTACTATTTAAAAAAAAAACAATATCAAGAGGCACCTGGCTGGCTCAGTGGGTAGAGTATGAGACTCTTAATCTCGGGGTTGTAAATTCGAGCCCCATGTTGGTTGTAGAGATTACTTAAAAAGGAAATATTTTTTTAAATGATTTTATTTATTTATTTGACAGAGAGAGAGAGAATGTGAGAGGGAACACAAACAGGGTGAATGGGAGGGGAAGAAGCAGGCTTCCTGCAGAGGAGAAGCAGGCTTCCTGCAGAGCAGGGAGAGCAAAGAAGGGCTCCATCCCAGGACCCTGGGATCATGACCTGAGCCAAAGGCAGATGGTAAACCGACTGAGCCACCCAGGCATCCCCTAAAAATACAATCTTAAAAAAAAAAAGTCAAAACCAACCCCCCCACCACCAGAAAAAGCTGTCATTTGGAAAGATACCAATTACATTTGAAATGCTGGAGTTCAGGAGTATAGGTAAAACCACAAATATCAGTTAATAGGAAGACAATGCTTCTTTTCAATTTTATTTGGAAATAATTATAAAGTCATTTTATAATTTTCATACAATATTTATAGTTCAGCACTGCAGTGGCAAAAGAACAGAAAGGTATAAGTTTCTATATCATTATCAAAGATGAATGTGTCTTCTCTCATTTATGTGGGTTTTATCCCAGAGTAAGATAAAGGAAAAGTTAAAAGAGAAAACCTTAGAAATCTCTGACAAATTTTCTCAGGGCTTTGCAGTTCATAGGAGGTTCAGCTGTCATCATTACTTTTAACCCCTAGTTCAGGCAGCCAGTGGTAAATCCATACTTTTGCACAGAGAGGAGAAAAGACAATGTAAGGCTGCATATTATAATTCATGGTAGAATGTGTGTTTTTCAGCAAGGGAAAAAAACACCTTTACACATCCAGAAAAACAGCAGTCTACATGTCCTGAGTGGGAAAATGCCAACTAGATACACTGCATTTATGAAATTGAACAGCTGATCACAGATTGAAAATGATAAAGATATGCAAATGTAATGGTATAATAAAGCAAAGAAAGTGGTCATTCATCAGATAAATCATCCCCTATACCAGTTTCTATCACCCAAATGTCCTCTGTCTCCACCTGCTATTTAATCCACCAAAAAAAGTCTGAATAAATAGCTTTTTCTGGTCTGTAAGCTAAACATCAAATTCTATTTCACATGTTCTCTTAACTAATTTGCTCTTGCATATTTTGCAGTTGCTATTAAGCCTATCAACTTGTTTTATTTGCAATCATCTTTATCATTTACACTAATAGAAAGGGGACAGAGTGGTAAATAATCAAAAACACTCAAAAAGCAAAATTTTATAAATTTACATAAGATGTTAAAAGAACTTGAAGCCATGATACATCAGGATCTGGAGCTGTTCTTCCTGGAGAAAAGCTACTTAGAACAGACATGATAGCTGTCTTCAAATATATACAGTCATTCCACAAACAGTGCCAAAAATTAAAACTGGTAGATGAACATTGTAGCAAGGAAGGTTTGCATTCACTGTATAAAAGACAACTCTTGTATATGGGTGGTACGGAACATTCAGGAACCAAATGACCTTGAATAGAGAGGTGGCTGGACTAAAACTAAATGACCTCTAAAGCCTCTTCTCACTCTTGAGTCTCCTGAGTCTATGACTTTGTGGTGTATGTTTAAAGTCAGAATGACATCTAGACATTTGTCAGCAGCTCGCGAAATCACACAAAGTTCTAACTGTGAGGTTTTGGGTCTGAGGGTTAGGGAAGTGAGGAACAGAATGCTGACCCTAAGTCAGTGCTTTTAAAATCCCTTATGTTCCTGGCACGGTCAGAGTACCCATTTCAGTGTAGCTTATACTACTCAAAACTTTCCTGAACAAAGCAAACGATTGTTAACTTTCTCTGTGGGTTTCTTACCAAAATTGACCAAAAACAAAAACAAAAACAAAACCCAAACAAACAAAACTAAAAAATTGAGAGAGGGAAAAAAATCACTGGGCTGTAAAAAAAGATTTTGAGCAAAAGAATCTAGGGTGCTGACCAGACCTGTATTTAAGGAATTTATCATGAAATCCAGACAGGACAGGAATCTAATGGAATGAATGAAATGAGCAGTTTGTATACAAGGAATGAAGGTTTCCAGAGGGGTGGATGCAGAAAAGCTACTTTTAAAGACAGGAGCCATAATCATTTTTGAAAATTAAATGCAGCTATATGCTTTCCACCTTGTTCAACTCTACAAGTTTATGCAAAAGACAGAGCAAGTGAAACATATAACAAAGAAATCTGCTGTAGATCTGGGTGAGGATATCCTGAGCAAATGTTGAGAGTTGAAGGTATCTATATGATAATGTTTCAGATAGGAGAAACGTGTGCAAAGGCCCTGAGCTAAAAGGGAGCAGAGCACATTTAAGGAACTAAAAGAAAATAAGAGAGACAAGAAAAGTGATGCACAGGAACTAACATATAACATACATTACAGGCCACGTTAGGATTTAGTTTTTAGGCTAAGATCATCAGTAAACCTGGAAGGATTTTTAAACACAGTGACATAATGATCAGATCTGGATTTGAAAAGATCACTGGATACTGGGTAAAGCATGTGTTTTATAAGTTACCAAAGTAGAAGCAGAGAGAACATTTCAATAAGTTATAACAATGATAGTCTAGAACAAAGGGTGGTACTGGAGATGGAAAGTACATGCATTCAAGAGGTATTTCAAATTGTGAAAGTGAATAAGGGAAACTTCATTTAAAACTGAGTCTAGGGGCGACTGGGTGGCTCAGTGGGTTAAAGCCTCTGCCTTCGGCTCAGGTCCTGATCCCAGGGTCCTGGGATCGAGCCCCGCATCTGGCTCTCTGCTTGGCAGGGAGCCTGCTTCCTCCTCTCTCTGTGCCTGCTTCCCTGCCTGCTTGTGATCTCTGTCAAATAAATAAATAAAATATTTAAAAAAAAATAAAAGTCTAGAGGCCAGAAGGGAAACCTCCCCAACCTTATTACTTGTCACCAATTATAACCCAACAGGAAGAGACATACCTTGTATTCTGAACAGGAAGAAGCCTACTTTGCTACCTCAGCAAGAAGAAGGAAAATTTTCTCCTGGCCCACCAACAAGCTCAGCCAGTAAGAAAATAACTACAACTCAGCCAACAAGAAACTGTTACCATCCTGCACTTTCACTTTCCTCAAACAGACTTTCCTTCAAAGCAGTCCCTCCCAACTTGCTCCTTTTCTCTATAATGTAACATTCCTCTCCTTGGACCTCCGGACTTGTGTATGGTTTGCCATGGCTTGCATGTCACAGATGGCAATTCTGCTGCTGCTTCTGAATAAAGCCACTTGGCTGGTAAAATAACTCACTGTTTTATTTTAAAGGTGAACAAAACATGACAGCCAGTTCATTTTTTTAAAGATTTTATTTATTTATTAGAGAGAAAGAGAGAGAGAGCATTCGAGCACAATCGGGGGAGGGGCAGAGGAAGAGAAAGAAGGCAGGAATTTTGACACAGGGCTTGATCCCAGGACCCGGAGATCACAACCTGAGCCAAAGTCAGCTGCTTAAAGGACTGAGCCACCTAGGCGCCCCAACAGCCAATGTATGTGTTAACAGAGGTTGTATACAGAGATCTCTGAGAAGGACAGTGTGAGAATTAGGGAAGGTCTTCTGAAAAACAGCTCTATCTTAAAGGTTTAAAAGGCATTGGGAATAGCAAGAATCTCTGGTTGAAGAAATGTGCTGAGATAAATAAGAACACAGAAAACTAAAGATGGAATTAGTTAAATGTTTGGAATGAAGTCAGGGGTGTCTTCTGCAGAGTGGTTTGTGGGGACACTGCCATAAAATGAGCCTGGACAGCCAGGCAGGGTGAGATCCTACAGGGCTTTTAAGAGAAAAAAATTTCATACTCGAGACAACGCAAAGCCAGCACACAATTTTACTGAAGAGAGAAACAAGATTTCATCTGCCTTTTGAACAAGGCATGAAGGGTTGTAACTTTGTATATGAGGTAAATTTCTAAGGGTCAGAACTAGTGGAGAAGCAAAGGAATTAAAGAAGATGGGACAAAAAAAATCTATAAGGCAAGAAAACAGGCTACCAAATGAAAACCAAATGGATGTGAAGAGTTAGAGAAAAGGAGGGGACGAGGACCATACATAGGTTTCTGTCCTGGAACTGGCTAAATTGCCAAACCATTTGCAGACACAGAGAATACAGTAAGATAAATGAAAGTGACAGGTATTGTGACCAACCAAATGACAAAATATGAAAATATTCTGTTTCTAATCATAGTTACCCATGTAATTATCTTATTCTGCATACAATTATTAAACCTGGGTCCAATGGGAATTGGACAATATCAAGAATTTCTCTCTCTTTTTGCTCTATATTATGAAGCTTTACACCCGGTAGGGCCTCAACAAATATTTCCTGTTTCTTTTTTAAAGATTTTATTTATTTGAGAGAGAGACAGAATGAGAGAGAGAGAGAGTATGAGAGGGGGGAGGGTCAGAGGGAGAAGCAGATTCCCTGCTGAGAAGGGAGCCTGATGCAGGATTAGATCCTGGACTCCAGAATCATGACCTGAGCCAAAGGCGGTAGCTTCATCAACTGGGCCACCCAGGCTCTTAATTTACTCTTACATAAATTAACAGTAACTGTGCCAACCAAGCTGATATCTAAATTGACTAAACTGACTGTATGCTCGGCTGCAGCAATTACCAAAAAAACAAAAAACCAAGTAACGATAGTTAACATATAGAAGTTTATTTTATTTTAGACAAAAAATATCTAGAGCTGGGCAGACCAGCAATGTTTTAACCATATAGGTCAGCAGTGACATCAAGGAATAAGGTCCCTTCTTTCTCCCTACTGTACATTCCCTAGCATTTGCCTTCATATTCATGCTGAACATCCATATATCAATTCCATTCTCCTGACAGGATGAAGGGCCCCAAAATACATCCCCTTCAGGATTTCACTTGGTTTTGGAAAGAAAGCTCTTCCCAGGAGATTTGTATTAAATATCTCTCTGCCCAGCAATGTGTCACAGGGTCAACCCTGGCTGAAAGAGGTCTAAGGAAGAAGGAAAGGAGGAAGAAGGTGATTGGAAATGTGTATGTAATGGGTTTATCTAAATTTCCCATGTTGGAATTCATATTTGGTCCACCAGAAATCTTAAGGGGAAAGGTGGGAGGTGGGTGAGGGAGAACCAGTACTAGA
The DNA here is from genome assembly GCA_003697995.1 of Taxidea taxus jeffersonii. NCBI lineage: Eukaryota > Metazoa > Chordata > Mammalia > Carnivora > Mustelidae > Taxidea > Taxidea taxus. The sequence goes on from RCUC01129373.1 coordinate 20,260, forward strand.
AAAAAAAAATAGTAAGAGAAAAATACAATAGCACCAAGATCTTGGTTCCTAATACTATTCTCCAATAAAAGGAAGCAAGGCTCCTTGGAAAATGGCTGATTGTAGGTCTGTGGCAGAAAACACACAGCAGGTCTAGAGCAACCTGTAGTGCCAGAAAATAAGGAAATACTTACAAAAAACACAAACACAAAACCTTGTTGATGGAGTATGTCCAAGAGGCAAAGAGGCAAGTGAAAGAACTCCTAATGTCCAAAGCTGGAATAACTTGAACAATAAAATATAGTATCAGGTTAAAACCCAAAGGATAAAATAAATCCCCATGAGGTCACACTCATGATTAAATACATAAATAAAATGAGGAAAAAAGACAAACCTTCTGTGCAAAAGAATTCCTAATAACTTATGTAAATATTCTGCCCTCAAGGAAGTGAAGCATAACTCTGACCCTTTAAGTATGGACTCTACACAGAGACTTCCTCCTAAAGAGCAGTGTATGAAACAGAGAGGGGTAAAGTAACTCCACAAGGCAGGAAAAACCTGGGAAACTCTAACTACTCCAGCCAGGTAATCAAGGTTAACATCAACAGTGATAATTCATGTTGATAGTAGGTATCCTTGATATGATACAATGACATTGGCATTTTACCTCTCTCAGCTTTCCCCCCAAAACCCACACTGCAGTATAATCACGAGATAAATATCATATAAATATCATATAAATCTCAAAACTGTCAGATAAATATCATATAAATCTCAAAACTGTCAAAGACATCAAAAATACAGAAAATATAGGAAACTGTCATAGCTAAAAGGAACCTAAAGAGAAATGAAAACTATATGCCATGTGGTATCCTGGATGAGATCATGGAAAAATATTAAGTAAAAGCTAAGGAAACTTGGATAAACAAATGGGAAGTTAATAATAACATATCAGGGGCGCCTGGGTGGCTCAGTGGGTTAAAGCCTCTGCCTTCGGCTGGGGTCATGATCCCAGGGTCCTGGGATAGAGCCCCGCATCGGGCTCTCTGCTCAGCGGGGAGCCTGCTTCCCCCTCTGCTTGCCTCTCTGCCTACTTGTGATCTCTCTGTCAAATAAATAAATAAAATCTTAAAAAAAATAATAATAACATATCAGTACTGGTTTATTAGTAATAACAAATGTACCAAATTGTTGTAAGATATGAAGAGGGAAAATTCTGCGTGTGGCAGGGAGAGTGTATGGTAACTCTGTACCATCTTCTCAATTTTTCTGTAATTGTAACTTCTCTTAAAAACTGTTAGAGGGGCACCTGGGTGGCTCAGTGGGTTGAGCCTCTGCCTTCGGCTCAGGACATGATCTCAGGGTCCTGGGATCAAGCCCCGCATCGGGCTCTCTGCTCAGCAGGGAGCCTGCTTCCCCCTCCCTCTCTGCCTGCCTCTCTGCCTACTTGTGATCTCTCTCTCTCTCTATCAAATAAATAAAATAAAATCCTAAAAAAAAAAACTGTTAAGAGGGCGCCTGGGTGGCTCAGTGGGTTAAGGCCTCTGCCTTCGGCTCAGGTCGTGATCCCAGGGTCTTGGGATGGAGCCTCACATCGGGCTCTCTGCTCAGCATGGAGCCTGCTTCCTCCTCTCTCTGCCTGCTTCTCTGCCTACTTGTGATCTCTGTCTGTCAAGTGAATAAATAAAGTCTTTAAAAAAAAAAACTGTTAGAAATACAGTAGCTACCTATAATGCCACCACAGTATTGATATACTGAGAGATCTTTTATCAGTTTTGTTTTCCTCTATGAGCATATGTATTCATACATCAAACACATTTATTATGTTTTTTCTTTTTTTTTAATGCACCAATTTTTGTTTAAAGCTTTTAATCCCAGTTAGTTAACACATAGTGTTATATTAGTCCCAGGTGTACAATATGGTCAATCAACACTTCTGGTTTTTCTTTTTATTTTAGCTATGATAAATACATGTTCACTGTAGACAAATCAGAATACAGATTAAAAAAAAATGCCACCACCACCAAAAAAAAAAAAAAAGATGGTTGCCATTTTACTATATGGCCTTCCAACCACATACTGAAATATCTAGATGAATATATATTCATCGATACACTACTCTTTCACCAGTCATTTCATAATTCACACATAGCCATACTTAAGAGTTCAGCTCAGAAGTCATTTTGTCTGGGAGCTCCTCCTTGGTTCCCAGACTAGGCCTAGTGCCCAAACAGGCACTTGCATAGCTCTTGATACTCCTTCTCCTAGTCAATATCACATTTGTAATCAAATAATCAATTAAGAAATTAATCATTATTAATGTCTATCTTCCCTCTAAAATGTAAGTTTCATGTATTATTCATCACAGTTTCCTCAGCATGGTGCCTTGAACACAGCAGGCATTCAATGAGAAGTAACTGAATAAATGAATGAATAGTACATGTACACACCAAAATAACCATACAGCTAATAAAGTCACCTGTACAGACAGGAAAAAATATTCAAGAAACCTTAGTAAAAGAGATATAAAAAATGTGCATGAGGGTTCCCCTTTCTCCACATCCTCGCCAGCATCTGTCATAGCAAATCCCTTGTTTTATTTTAGTACTAATAACAAAAGCTTCTTCCATGCACAGAAAAACAAAACATACAAATAACAGTTCATAATAATTAACTTTAGGTGAGGGATTTCTGCATGCTTTCACTTTCTAGTGTATGAATTTTTATCATGATTCAATTTTTAATGAGTATGCATTATTTTTTATAAGTAGAAAAACAAAAATAAAATATGTATGCATTATAGGGAAGTTGGAAAATAAAGACAAGTTAAAAAAAAAAACCTCTAATCATCAGTCTCATTACACCAGACACAACCGCAGGTTAACAAATTACCTTACAAATTAATTTTGGTTTGACATGGCATAGAAACATTTTTATTTTGACTTTTATGTCTCATTTCATCCACATAATCATCCGTTCAGGTGGACAGCCCTTGGTCACAAAAGAAGTAACAAAAAGGGGTTGAGACCCTAGGGCTGGTTAGAAACAGACAGAAGAAAGAGCTCTCCTAATACTCCTGGACTCCTTCTTTGCCCTAACAGTTCAAGCAACAAAGAGTCAAAGATGAGATTTCTTATATACTGGGTAACAGGTGAATTCAAATTTAACAGCTCTATAAATGTAAATTAACCACTTTAATAATATTTTAAATGTTGTTCCTATAGTTAGACAAATATTTATTGTGGCCCCTAGAAAAGACACCAGTAATGATTTAAAAAACAGAATAACTATTGATACATGTAATCAACTTGGATAGATCGCAAAGGAACTATCCTGAGCGAAACAACTCTAGCCTCAAAGGCCACACTATATTATTCCATTTATATAAAATTCTCAAAAAAACAAAATTTCAGAGATGGATAGCAGCTTAATGGTTACCAGGAATTAGCAGCAGGGGAGAGGATTGGGAGTGACTATAAAGTGCTGGTATGAGGGAGCTCTTCGTGGGTACGGAACAGTTTCACATCTTGAGTATGGTGACAGTCAAATCTATATAAATGATAAAATTGCAAAGAACTACACACACACACACACACTAAAGCAGGTAAAACTCTTGAGACCTGAATAAAGTTTGTGGATTGTACCAATACCAAGTTCCTGGTTTTGCTATTACAGGACAGTTCCGTAAGACGTTACCATTGGGGAAAACTGGGAGAAGGGTACACAGCAACTCTGTGTACTACTTTGGCAATTTCCTGTGAGTATTCAACTATTTTGAAATAAAAAGTTCTTTGAAATGGGCAAAAAGACAGTTGGTAAATGATAAATGATACCAACAAACAAATAAAACAAAGCAAAAAAACCGCCTCATAATCTACCCTTGTCAGAAACCCCTTATACTAAGTTTTCATGAACTTTCAATACAGAGTAGTAACTGAAGAGGATACTATAGGGGGAAATTTCTAACAGAGCTGTCCAACAACAGAATGGGATCTCAGGCAGGCAGTCGGCTCCCCACTGGAGATATGTGAACAAAGACGGGATGATTTTCTGACAAGGGATATGATGGGGATGACTCATATTAATTTACATGTGGGACTAAATACTAATCCTAAGTCCCCTTTATGGATTTGGCAAATACATGGCATAGGTAACACAAATCTCACTCCATCCCTTCCCAAATTATGATCATGTCAGACACTATTAGGTTGCAATACTCCTTTACAAATGTCTCCCACAAACCTCTTAATTGTCAACAGGTTCTCCAGGCAGCTACTACCAATCAGTCTCAGGTGATACTTCCTAACAATGCAGTCGATATTCTATAAACCCTCTGATGATGGCAAAACTATAAACTTTAATTCAAAAGTTAAAGCTTGCCAAACCTTGCACTAGAACCAAGAAGACTAATACCCCAATAGGTTCCACAGAAGACTGCCTCCAGCTGTAGCAATAATCATACTCATATGATACTGCTTTGAAATTTAATAGCCACTCTGATCTAATGATGAATATCACTCAAAATAAATTAAACTCACCTTTTAAACTACTCTTACAGAAACGGCGAGAAATAATTCTTGGTCTATAGTAGGTGAAATTCTACCACATGGAAGTGAGCAATAACATGCCTTAAATATAGTTAAAAAAAAAAAAAAAAGCACACCCAAGTACTACTTATAAAATTCAAGGCTTTGAATCTCTTGAGTACTCTACAAACACCTTTAATCTCAAAAGTAGTGCAACAAAGAAAATCTCAAATAGGAAAAAATAAGTGTATACTTAGTAATTAAAACTATTATCTCTGAAATAACAAAAAGTAAATAACCAATTCTGAAAGTTTATAAATAACAGAAAGTAAAAGGAACCCAAACTGGGTGTAATTGCCAAAAAGGAAAACTTTTTTGGATGAACAGGATTCTAGGAGTAGATCATGATACCAACTGAAAAGAGCACGGCAGTTCATAAACAGGACTAAAGCATAGACACAAAAGATTCTTTAAGTGTTTCATCTTTTTAAAAGATGTTTTAAGGAATATGAGAGGATAATACCAACCTCTTCAACTAGCCAAGGAATGAAATAAGGACAGAAAGTATATATCTCCTATAGAAGTGCTGTCTCCTAATTCTGTGCATCATCAAGCCATCTTAAATAACAGTCCTATCCTACACGGCTATTTGTCCTAATGTTAGGGACCTTCCAACCAAATTTATAGATATACCCAATTAGAGTAGAGCAAACAGATTGCCATTGTTGGTGGTATGACTACAGAGGGTCCTTTACTCTTTCCTTATTTACTTTCCTTATTTGCAAAATGGGAAGTTGCTCCCAATGGAAAATCTCTTTAGAGGGTCAACTATAAGACAATACACCAAGATACAAGGTTTTGTTATGATAACCAAAATGCCTCTTGTAACAAAAAAATTTTCATGCTTTATGATGTATTTTTGATTTTTCTCTTGGTATTTATCATTGAAATTCCTGATATATGATCTAAAAAATAAGAGCTTTTGAAAGATTCTCCTAAATAGGAATTGGTGCTTCCCTCAGTCATCTGGTGACTTCTGGCCTCCTGGCCTTGGTCTCTCTTTATTCCCTCATGTCATTGAAACCAAGAGGTATCAGCTGGTACAAAATTTGGTAATAAAATGTTTTACCATTTGGTAAATGGTATATGGTAATTATTCATATAGCTCTCTTTCCCAGGGTCTTCCTAGAGAATAAAATACTTATAATCTCAAACATTCATATCCTTGGTGTTGAGCATGATGCTTGCACATAGTAGTCCCTGGGGAAATGTTTATTAAAACCTTTAATAATCATTGTAAAACCCTCTGGAGAAAAACAACTCTACTGTTTACTTGAATTTTATTTTTCAAGCTTTTCTAGACAAATAGAACATTAAACCCAACAATTTGTGCTTTGTCTCGTCAGTTCATTATTTTTCAAATCCAGGAGTTAAACCACCTTATCTGGACCAGCTAGTTCAGCCTCTTATTTCTTTGTACCCCAGTTTAAGACTTTAAAGGGAAACAATGAGCTGCTCCTCAGGGGCAGGAATCACATCTTATTTATCTCTGTACTCCCAGTACTTGGTTATGGAATATGAGCTCAATATATGTTTGCTGAGTAAATGTATTATTAAATCAACCCACAGTATATTTTTCATACTGGCTAAAAGTAATTTCTAATATTGTACCCATAACCCATGTAGAAAAATCTTCAAATATTTGTCCCACAATTGTTTGTAAGGCAATTTGGTGTGGAACAGTGATGTGTCAAATTGAATTCAGTTCTTAAATCCCATGTAGAGTGAAATCTGAAAAGAAAAAAGGAAAAACACCAAAACCAAAGCCATTACCTTCATGTGACCACGGAAATAGGTGGAGTTGAGATGTTGAGTACTTTCATAAAGAGAAGATAAATGAGCAGTGATAAGGTCACTGAGTAGCCAGAAGAAATTAACCACCTTAAAATGTCTACATTTTCCAGGCAAATTAATTCCTAAGAGGATGTACTACCTCTCAACTTTGGAACAGACTTTAAAAAGATATTTGTGAGGTCTTTGAATTTACTTTTCTTCAATAATAAACATAAAATTTTCTCAGCTTTCAGTCAAACGCTGATTTTTCTAACCAGGATCTGAAAATCCAGCTGTGTCTTACTCACTGCTTTTTTATGTCTCTCCCCCTCATTCCCAAGATCCTTTGATATGAATTTGGTTTATCCTGAAATATAATCAACAAATATTTTGCTAAATTTGTTTTGAAGAATAGATTAAGATAAAAAATAGTTACAATATAAAATAACAGTACAAATATAACACAAAATTGGTACTAATTTTAATTTAAAAAAAAGTAAACTGTAACCATAGACTAAAAATAACTTCTGTGGTTTAGAAATCTAACATATAGTTTGAATTTGTCTATTAAGTGTTCTAAATTGTAAGAGAAATAAGATCTCAATATTTCCCATAGACTATAAGAGATAAAATCTCCCACTTGCTCGGCCATTCCAGCCATCTATGTTGAGCACTTAACATCCTCTTCTTGCTTCCCTGCCCTTCATTCTCCACCCAGATTCATCTTTGGATTTTAGAGAATGACATAATGAACCTCATCATTAGTGGCCAATTATTTTTGATAAAGGGATTCTTTAAAACATCAATAACAAACACTCTCAACTACTCTCATCAAAAACCACACTATTCTGGGTCTTGGCAATCTTTTACACAGAGGGGTAGACACAGAAATTTTAAATTAAGAGAAATAGAAGAAAGAACACAAAATATCTCTAGTTGTAAAAGAAATGCCAGAACCATTTCAAAATAAAGTCATACCTAGCTCATCAAAATGAAAATTAAACTACATTTTCTCCTGGCATATATGAAATCTATGGCTCGAGCGCTGTGTTTTGAGACTGCCTCTCTCCTTGTTTCCAGTTATACTTTCCATATGATGACAGCATTCTCTGAATACAGGGAATATTTCTCTCACCACAGAAACTTCCTGGTTGGTAACGTAGGAGGAAAAAGTCATTCTTGGCTCCTCCTTCCAATATCCTAGCAATAGTGGAAGGCCTACGCCGTATGAGACTGAGATGATTCTGAATCTGAGAGTACCTCATTTATCCCAAAATACAGAATCAATCAGGTTTATATTCTTGATATTATTCTGCGTAGGAAGCAGCTTGACATGTGGGATACATTAAAAAAAAAATTACCAGTGACAAATGAGCTCATGCGGTAGAGGCAGAGAGAAGAAAAATTATATTTTGAAAAGCCTCAGAAATTATGTTCAGTCAGGCAAAATAATCCCAATCTTCAGAATATGAGAAGAAAATCCAAACACGTCTGATGGGGCTCTTTGTTTTCCCCAATAATTAACAGTATTATCAGACAAATTGTATTCTGAAAAGATCAAAAACAACTAAAGAGCATTTTAGAAATAATAACCAAAGCTTTTTTAAAGATTTTATTTATTTATTTGACAGAGAGAGAACAAGAGAAAGCACAAGCAGGGGGAGTGGCAGACAAAGGGAGAGGGAGAAGCAGGTCTCCTGCTGAGCAGGGAGCCGGATGGGGGGCTCGATCCCAGGACCCTGGGATCACAACCTGAGCCAAAAGCAGACACCCAACCAACTGAGCCATCCAGGTGCCCCCAAAGATTTATTATTATTATTATTTTTTTTTTTGTAAGTAGGCCACATGCCCAGCGTGGAGCCCAACTGGGGTGAGGGGAGGCTTGAACTCACGACCCTGAGATCAAGACCTGAGCTGAGATCAAGTGTTGGACATCAAGTGTTGGATGTTTAACTGACAGAGCCACCTAGGTGCCCCCAAATATTTTCATACTAAAAAGTGTCCCCAGGGTGCCTGGGTGGCTCAGTGGGTTAAAGCCTCTGCTTTTGGCTCAGGTCATGATCCCAGGATCCTGGGATAGAGTCCCACATCAGGCTCTCTGCTCGGCAGGGAGCCTGCTTCCCTTCCTCTCTCTCTGCCTGCCTCTCTGCCTACTTGTGATCTCTGTCTGTCAAATAAATAAATAAATAACCTTTTAAAAAAAAAAAGTGTCCCCAGATGATTACCAACACAATGGTGTTGTTTATATTGATTTTTAAAAACTACAGAATCAGATATTTGGATGTTAAGTTAAACTAGTCCCTGTACTCAACAGAATACTTTTCTAAAGTAAATCATTGTTGGGGCAAGGGTATGTTTAAAATGAAACCAGTTAAATAAAGAAACAACCCAATGAATCACTGTAAATTCCTATGCCAACAAGATAAAAACTCAAACTAGACTTTAATGTACTCTAGACATCTGTCTGCATTTCTTTAGCACTCATATTCCTCATAAATAAGAGGCAGATAATTAGGAAAACAGTTCCCTTTTAAAACACATATATAAGTATATGTGACAACTGACCAACTTTAAATATTGTGGAACATTATGTCAATAATAACAAAATACACTAAGACCATAATGAAATATTCCTATTTAACAGAAAAGAAATAATAAGTATAGATTACTGTTGGTTTCTTTAATGTGAACCCTGGTAAACTAAAACACTATATCAACTTAAGAAAAAAATCCAGGGGCGCCTGGGTGGCTCAGTGGGTTAAGGCCTCTGCCTTCGGCTCAGGTCATGATCCCAGGGTTCTGGGATCGAGCCCCGCATCGGGCTCTCTGCTCAGCGGGGAGCCTGCTTCCTCCTCTCTCTCTGTCTCTCTCTCTGCCTACTTGTGAACTCCGTCTGTCAAATAAATAAAATCTAAAAAAAAAAAAAAAGAAAAGAAAAAAATCCAAACACATGCCAGATTTTCCTTTTGATATAATCAGAACCATTGTAAAGATTCTGTTTTAAGGAAAAAAACTTGCAATGTCATTATAAAAGCCAAAGACTAAAATTAAGAAAGAGACTCTTAATATCATAAAACAAACTGAGGAGGGTGGGGGCGAGGGGTGTTGGGAGTGGGTGGTGGGGTTACATTATATGTTTAAATACAAATAAAAATAAAAATAAGAAAAAAATAGTACTCACACTTTGAAGATTTAAGAATTAATTGATAAGCACATAATGGAAGAAGGAATGCGAAGGCGGTTGGTGAGGAGGGGGGAGTGGACGGATAGGAGAAAAAGAAAAAACCCTCAAACAATAACAGTCCACAGTGACATCACCGATGATTAATATCACAGTTAACAGCAATAGTTCAACACCCTCAAGCTTCCTTAAGACCACTACTCTTTAGTCCCAGTGGAGATGACTCCAGTCTGATAACAGAAACTTCTTTCTTCAACAATATGGCAGAAGGTCACTTTACAATATACCATATATGAATTTTAATCCAAAACGCATGCCCATTATTACATACACATTTTTTAAAAAGCCTTGCAGATATCATCCCCCAGATATCATCATCTTTTTTTTTACAACAAAAAATGTATATCTACAGTTATGGGGATGAGAGACAATATATACAAAGCTTCTAGCACAGGATCTTGCAAGGTATCTGGCACAATTATATGTTTTCAATATACTGTAACACTGTACAATAACGCATCTTTAAAAAGAAAAAGATGAGACCTGCGTTAAAGATCTAATGTCATGTAGACCAAATTTAGTAACTGATATTCTTTTCCTACTGCCTTCAAAAGTGCTCTGTATAAAAATTATACTGTAACAAAATCACCAAGGGTTCTGTTCAGGATACAAGCTAAATTTAAAATATAAAATAGGGGCACCTGGGTGGCTTACTCAGTTAAGCATTTGATTCTTGATTTTGGCTCAGGTCATGATCTCAAGGTCATGGCTTTGAGCCTTGGGCGGGGAATCTGCTTGAGAGTCTCTCCCTCTCCGCCGGCCCTCCCCTGCGTGTGGTTGGGGGGGGGGGGGGGGGGGGGGGGGGGGGGTGTGTGTGTGTGTGTGTGTGTGTGTGTGTGTGTGTGTGTCCGTCCGTCCGTCCCTGTGGGTGCTCTCACTGTCAAATACATAAATAAGTCTTTTAAAAAAATTTTAAAAGTACAAAACAAAAGAAATAGAGTAAGTAATGCTTACTGGCTGCCTACCATACAGTAGGCATAATACTAGAGGCATAACACAGCAAGTCAATAATATAGGTAGTCTTATTGATGAGCAAATTGAGGCTCTGACAGCTAGTCATTCAGCTAACTACTCAGTGGCAGAGCTGGGGCTCAACCTGGGTCTGAATGGCAGGCTCTTTTCTTTCCAGTGACATATACAATTCATACAGGAGTAATTAAGAAATTCTGAAAGCATAAACATTATAGGCAAGACAGTTGTTTTTGAAACAACAGAATTATTTCCACCTAAGTATTCAGGAAGCAACACTGGCTTTAGATCATCAGAAAACAACTAAATAGGGGCACCTGGGTGGCTCAGTGGATTAAGCCTCAGCCTTTGGCTCAGGTCATGATCTCAGGGTCCTGGGATCTAGCCCAGCTTTGGGCTCTCTTCTCAGCGGGGAGCCTGCTTCCCCTCCCCCTCGGCCTGCCTCTCTGCCTACTAGTGATCTCTGTCAAATAAATAAATAAAATCTTAAAGAAAAACAACAGCTAAATATCTACATTCCAATTAGGCAAACAAACAAACAAAAAACCAAGTCGTACATAACAACAGGTATTTACCACACAAATTGCTCAGTAAGTATAGAAAGATACAGAAGGTATAGACAATTATTTAGACTACAAAAACTACTCATGTGGTAAACTTCTTCAGAATGTAACATGTAAGAGAAAATATTTCTTTTTCTATAAAATAATAAAGAAATCATTTATTTTTTTTAATTTTTTTTTTAATTTTTTTTATTTGTCAGAGAGAGAGAGCGGGCACAGGCAGACAGAGTGGCAGGCAGAGGCAGTGGGAGAAGCAGGCTCCCTGCCGAGCAAGGAGCCCGATGTGGGACTCGATCCCAGGACGCTGGGATCATGACCTGAGCCGAAGGCAGCCGCTCAACCAACTGAGCCACCCAGGTGTCCCAGAAATCATTTATTTTTATTAATTGACTAAAGTAGAGCCACAATGTAATTTTGCTGTTTCTGAAACTGGTAGTACCTCAAAACAAGTGTGCCTATGGATTAGCAATTTACTAGTAAAGCATGATTTCAAACCAAAATATAAGCCAAAACAAAATTTTACCTTAGCCAATGTGCTCTAATATTACCTGGGAAGGTACTCTCAAAGCAAAAAGCCCAAATTTCCATTTTCTAGGTAATGTTAGAAGACTAAACACTGCCAATGCAAGGGCTACTATTTTCAACTAATACAAAACTCAAGTTATGCTTCTAGATAATGAGAATTTTGTTGATTTATCATTTAAAAACTCAATCACCCAGATTATCTATAGCCAAATCCAAACTCTAGTCTGACTTTCTTTTTTTCCTTCTCTGCCAGCCAGCACACTCTGGACCACTACAACTCTAATCTCGGTTAGACTGAATTGTTATAATCAAGAAAATCAGAAAGGTAAGTCAGGAAAGAAAATTCATAGTACCACATTCTAATGATTCGTACAAATGATTTTCAGGAAATCAGCAATACAACTCACATTCGTTAGTAAAGATGACTGAGGCATAGCCATTCTACTGATCTACACTGCAGTTTTTTGTCACTGAGTTATCCTGCATCAGTAATGAAGTAAAAACAGCAGAACACAGAAGTAAAAATGTAATCTTGGGCATTAACTTTAACAATGATGTAATAAAACAGGTTTCTAAAGTTTATCTCACAAGAATGATAGGGAAAATGTTGAATACAATCCTCTTTACCTTGAAAAAGGTGAATTTCCGTCCTCAATCAATTTCATTAGTAAGTTAACATCTTAGTTCTAATTTAAAGGCTGGGCCTACTCGCCATCTGAATTACTAGACAGAGGGAATGACTAACACTAAAAATAAAGAAACATAATTCTTCAATCCTTAAATGCATATAATACTTTGAAATCAGGGGGGAAAACACAGTTTTTAAGCAGAAGTAAGTTTTATATTTTTTTCTTATTTTAAAAGTAATAGTTACAGAAAATTTGGAAAACCCAGAGGTATACAAAGAAAATACAAATCATCAGCAATCCCACCAGAGATAACTATTTACATGTTGATATATATATTCAATTATTTCTTCAAATAAGGGTTTGTGGATATGTGCTATAAATTCAGAATCAAACCACTTCTCATCACTGGTCCAAGCTACCATCATGTCTTGAGAGGGTTATTACAATAGCCTCTGATCTCCGTGCTCCATTCCTGATCCTCTCCACTCTATCCTACACAAAACAGCAAAACAATTCTTTTAAATGCCAGTCATATTTCATTCCTCTTATCAAAACCCAACAGTGGCCTCCCATCTCAAAGCAAATGGCCCATTTGACCACAGTAATGGCTCTCCGTTTTCACCACCAACCTCCATCTCCTTACCTTATTTCCCTCATACTTTCTCCCTTGATTTATCTGCATCAACTGCACTGACCTTCATGGATGTGCTGGAACACACACACATCTCCACTTCAAGTCTTCTGACTTACAATTCCCTCCACCAGGATTACTTTCCACCAGATATAAACATTGCTTCTTTTTAGCTTTTTTCAAATTCAGTTTTTCAGACTTCTCCAACCCACTTCATATAAAATTGCAAACTTCCCCCCTTCTCTTCCTATCTACCTTATCCTGTCATACTTCTCTCCAAAGCACTTATCACTAATTGAAAAATTATTTATTTATTTTTCTGCCTTTCCTGACTAGACTATAAATTCTATGTAGGTAAAGAAATGGTCATTTTATTTTTATATTTTCCCCATGCAGTGCTCTATCTCTAGGTTCTAGAACAATGCCTGGGTTGTCACTAAGTATTTGTGATTGAATGACTGAATAACTATGTAAGTAACTAGGACTAGAGTGTGCCTAAAGTGTATATTCAGCTTTTATGATTTACTACTTTACTATGATTTACTGTTAAAGCATTCCTAATTTTTGAACAGTATCCATTATAGATATATACTATAATAAATTCAATCATTTTTCTATTTTAAATATTTAGGTTGTTTCTGAATTTCTAGTATCATAAATATCCTTCTCTATACACAAATACACTAGAATATATATTTTTCTGCACAGCTCTGATAGTTTCTTTAGTATGATTATTTTAAGTAAGATTTTTGGGTCAGAAGGTACATAGATCATGAATCCTTTTTTTCCCCCTCTAAACTGTCCTAAAGAATGGTTGTATCAATTTATTGTACACCTAGTGACATAAGACTGTATTTCTCCTTACCAATAAAGAGTAGTTGGGTCTTTTTATCAAAACATAAGAGTTGATTATGTTTCCTGAGCTAAAAAGTAAGACGGGGTGGCTTAGTTAGTTAAGAGTCTGCCTTTGGCTCAAGTCATGATCTCAGGGTCCTGGGATCCAGCAAGGTGTCAGGCTCCCTGCTTGGCAGAGAGTCTGCTTTTCCTTGTCCCTCTGCCCCTCCCTGCCATCCCCACCCCTGGCTCATGCTCTCTCTCTCTTTCCCAAATAAAATCTTTTTTTTTTAAATATTTTATTTATTCATTTGACAGAGAGAGAGAGATCACAAGTAGGCAGAGAGGCAGGCAGAGACAGAGAGAGGGGGAAGCAGGCTCCCTGCTGAGCAGAGAGCCCAATGTGGGGCTCGATCCCAGGACCTTGGGATCATGACCCGAGCCGAAGGCAGAGGCCTTAAACCACTGAGCCACCCAGGTGCCCCTAAAATCTTTTTTTTAAATGTTTTTGATTCTAAGTATTTTTTTCCTAATAGAAAATCTTGAGGAAAACATAAATTCTATTAGTTAATGACAGTGGCTGTTTTTAAGCACCATCTTCCACATTGGCATCTATTCTCAAACAGATTTATTTAAAGAGGTTTAAATATTCACTTGGATTTATGAACTCTGGGGTGGTTTTTGGTTTGTTTTTTGTTTTTTTTTTTTAGTTTTTTTTTTCTTTAAGAAAGAGAGGGGGAGCACAAGTTTTCTTTCCACGTACTTGGATTTTTCCCCCCAATGTAGCTGCTAACTAGAATACTCAAAAATCTGATCTCAGTATATTTACTTGGTTCAAATAGGTTTTCAGGCAAGAATTTTCTTCCATTTTTAGGTCGATCATAATATACCTGTGAATAACAACTTAACACTTTCTTTTTCTAATGATTATGCCCCACCATGCAGTCTTTTGGGTCCTGACTACCTTTAGTCCTGGAAGAAGGCCTCCCATCTTGTTGGCCTTCTACCTGCTCTTCCTGCTTCTTCTTACTTCTCAGAAGCGGAGGACATTTAGTGGGATTTACTCAGCATCTCTTCTATTTACAGCCCAGGCTGTCACCTCTTTTATGGAAGAATTTTGATGTTGGCTCTCTGTGCCACCATCAATTCCGTTCCTTTCATACCGTTGTTAGCAGAAATGCCTCCAAATTTGAAAAGTCCAGAAGAATATACTTTCATATTTCTCATTAATTTTGAGTCAGCAATGTTTTCTTCTACTATTTATTTGAAAATTTATATGCTCTCTTTCTGAAATTCCTATTATTTGTACATTTTTATCTCCTGACTTTTCCTCCATTTGTCTTATTTTCCAATCATTTTCATTTCCCCAACTTTTGCCTTTATACTCTAGAAAAGATTTCATAAGTTTGTCTTTCTCAGTGTCTAATTTGCTACTCACTGCATCCATAGCAGATTTTAATTTGGTAACTATATTTTCCATCCCTTACAATCCTACCAGATTGTTCTCTTCTTGTAACTGATATTCAGCTTTCACGGCTTTTAATGACTGAAAGTTTTTCAGAACACAAACCTCACTAGATTGCTAATTGGGAGATTAAGCGATCTGGGGAGAGTGGATAGGCACCTACCAGGGAGGTACTAGCAGCAAACTCTGGGTCTCTGAACACTATTTACAAAGTACAAATACTTCTGGCCTAAGAGGCAAGAGAGAAACTTAAATATTGTGACTTGTGAGACCACTCATCAAGATGTTGCCCCTCCAAGTTAATATATTTTTTGAAATTTTTGGGCATATTTTATTTTTATTATTTATTTTTTTAAGTAATCTCTATAACATGGGTATAGAGATCAAGAATTGAATGCTCTACTGATTGAGCCGGCCAGGTGTCCCTGTCCCTCCCAGGTTAGGAGCTCTCCTACCTCGGAGAACTGCCTACCAAAAAGTTATCCTGAGTGTTTTGGCATATGAGCGGCATCAAGCTCTAGTTTCTAAGACATATCCAAGTTTTTTCCCACCTATTTTTTTAGCTACTGGTCTTTTCAACTGAAATTGAGTAAAGATTGGGAAATGTGTTTTGTCTGCTATTTTGCCAGCACTATTATCTGTATTCTTGCCATTATACACCACATTGTGTCTTACTACATTTAATTAATTCATACTTCTAGGTAGTATTTTCTGATTTCCACTTTACCAATTCAAAGGGACTTATAACATGCCATCCCAATCATCACACTGTAGGATGCAAACACCACACTAACAACATCGCTCCTTAGGGAATCTTTTACCAAGTCAGGTAAGATGATGGACTGGTGGGATCCTGAATGGTCACAGTTTATAGACCAGGTACCTATAAGTCCTAGTTTTATTTTATGTTATTTTTATCTTTTTTTTTTTTTTTCTGAGAGAGAGAGAGATGGAGCATGTGCTCAGCGGGGAGAAGCAGAGGGAGAGGGAGAAACAGAATCTTTAGAAGGCTCCACACCCAGCACAGTGCCTGATGTGGGGTTCAATCTCATGGCCCAAGAAAAAAATCAAATGTTGGATGCTTAAGCAACTAAGCCACCCAGGCACCCCATAAGTCTTAATTTTAGAAAGAAAGGTAGAAAGAATAACAGTGACCTAAGGAGGGCTGCTATGACCAGAGCCAACTTCTCACAGAAGAAGCAAAGAGATCACCCCTAAAAGATAACCACAGTACTATACACATTTGTCTCACAACCAAAGAGCTTCAGAAGCAAAGATTCTGTCTCATTCACATTTGTATTACAAGAACCATGCTGGGCACAAAGAATCTAATATTCACAGCTTGCTAAGAAACAGACTTGAGTTATTTGGCAATGAGGGTTCACCCTTATATTCTCTCCTTAAAAAATCTCCCTTTACAGGGACCGCTATCAGGAACCAAGGCAGCTTTTTCATTCATGAGTACCTTTTCAGTAGAGGGCTGATAGTAACCTACTTTGGTTTTACCTTATTCATAGTTTATCAGTCAATGTTCACGTCCATCAAAGCAACTCCTCAGGCCAAACTGGTTGCCAAGTTGCTTACGTGGAAAATGGTCTGAATCCTCACATACAGCTCAAAGGAGTATAACTTGGTTGTTCTACAGAACAATTTGGCAATACTTAGTAAACTTTTTAATGGACTCCCAACAACCCACCAATACCACTCTTCAGCATATATCTCCATTAAATAAAGTAAAGATTATTATTGCAGCATTGTTTATAGTACATAAATGTCACTAGGGGAGTGTATAAGTAAGATGCATATGTAGTATGCATGGATAAGAGTATGCACATGATAGAATACTCTATAGCTGTTAGAAGTAATGAACCAGAATTACATACAACAACAAAGATAGATCATTTAAATATAGGGCTGCATTTAAAAAGATAAAATAAAATGAGATGTACAGCCAAATGCCATTTATGGAAATTAAAAACTTACACACAGAAAACACTACATATTTTCCAAAGATACACAAATATCTGGAGACATATACTAACTAGATTGGAGTGGGTGTTTATGAGAGGAAGCAAAATGAGTAGCAATAGGGAAATAGAAAGATAAAGACAACAAAATAACCAGTCAAGAGATGATCCCAGAGTCCTGGGATTGAGCCCTGCATCAGGCTCCCTTCTTAGCAGGGAGCATGCTTCTCCCTCTCCCTCTACCTCCTGCTCCGCCTCCTTGTGTTCTCTCTCTCTATCAAATAAATAAATAAAATCTCTAAAAGTAAAAAATTCATAAAAATAAAATAAAAATCAAGGGAGAATAATCACTGAGATTATAACCAATAACATAAAATAAGTACATAACCTAACTCAGAATTTGACTATTTGTCTGAAATTAATAGGTCTATGACATTCTGAGATTAAGCTGTGTACATCATCTGTAATATAAAGAACCTGAATGTAAAATCCCAAACAGAAAATACACTATGCTCTGGCACAGAAAATCTATACTAATTCAATTTTTAATTTTTAATTCCCTTATCTCAGGGATCACGTTACAAAACATTTGCTACGGACCAATTCCTGAATAAGATGGTACCTAAAACCATGGCATCAGTAAAAAATGAAACTATAGAAAATTTCGTAGGAAAAAGTCATTTTTCAGTGCCCCTTTATTAGTACAGCACCAATATGAACACAATTTTAATAGAAGAGGGGTGAGGAGACAAAATCTGGAACACATTTCATCCTTGAAGAGGATACAAGGGGAGAAACCATTTCAGCATTTCATGCAAGAGTTGAGTTGGAAGAGCAGGGGCTTGAAGGTCACTTCTCTTGGCATATTAGGCTGTTCTCATTAAATTACAACTGAATCTGCCAATGATGCTTTACAACATAATAGATTTTTCAAGATGTCAAGAGAAAAATAATCTGGATTGGAAATGTCATTATACAGCTTTCTGGAACCTATAATAAATGATCTTGGGGGAAAAGGGAGGTCATTATTTTTCAAATGTGCACAAACAGTAGAATTTCAGATTGTTGTTCTTTTGTTGTTTTTTGTTTTTGTTTTTCGCTACAGAACTCAAACTATACACCAGTTAAAGGTTATAAAATGAGCAATAATAATCAAATCAACAGTGACAGGTTAGCACGCACAATTAACACAGCAGACAATGGCAGTACCTTCTCTAAAAATGGCAATCTTGAATGGTACAGATTTAATTTAGGCCATAAAAAATTCTACAAAGAATTGACAGCTTCTCCTTATACTGGGTGAAACTGGCTGATAGATCAGCATAAATAATTAGGTTCAACCCTCCTTCCCCCTACAGGAATCAAGTCACTTTCCTCAAGCGAGGAGAGGAAGCTACACCTTTACCTCCAGCCTGAATTGTAGAGATCTTCTGATTAAACCTACAAATGGTGGTGCTCTCTTCAGAAACTGGTGGTTATAGTAAAGGAAACCCACAACTTAAAAAGAGCCCTCAGAAAGATATCTATAAAAGGTAGGCTCACCGGGGCGCCTGGGTGGCTCAGTGGGTTAGGCCTCTGCCTTCGGCTCGGGTCGTGATCTCAGGGTCCTGGGATCGAGCCCCGCATCGGGCTCTCTGCTCAGCAGTGAGCCTGCTTCCTCCTCTCTCTCTGCCTGCTTCTCTGCCTACTTGTGATCTCTATCAAGTAAATTAAAATAAATAAATAAATAAATAAAAGGTAGGCTCACCAAATAGCAACACAGTTTAAATAATTAAGTTTTTCTGGTTTCTATTGTATCCTTAACAGGGTAGCTGCGAAACACCCTACCAATGATCTAATACACCTGTGTGTGCATTCTAAAACATCCCCTCAAACATGCACCGAAAAATTTTCCTACAACAAAAACATAGCACCTTACATATTAATTTAGTAAGACTGCTAAAAAACATGGTGCATTATAAATATTAAAGATACAATATTCCAGCATTGAAAAATTTAACCCTCAGGTCAGAACTAAATTTATCTGTGCTAATATGGCAAACCAAGATAAAATTAGAACTTATAATAAATTAATTCTTTAACATTATACATCTCTCAATTAACATATTCTTTCCCATAGTAAAAAAATCCTCTAAATCATAAAATCAATGCTGCTTTGAAATAAACAAGTTGATAAAACATATATACTATATATAATGTTAATGTGATATTTTAAAAACTTGAAAAACAATCCCAATTATACACAGTATTATATGATATAATGTATACACTATTATATATATAGTATGGTATGCTATATAAATAATATGTAACAGTACCATATGATACATAAATATTTAATAAACTATAAAAACATTGCATGGATTTGAAAAATACCAAATTGATAGAACTGATTACTTCCTAGAAGAGAGATGAGATTAGGAGGAATTTACAGGGGTCTCAACTTGATTTTAAATTTAATGTAGATTTACAAGGTAAAATGCTAATGTTTTATAAGGTCATTTGCTAGGTACTTTATATATGGGTCATTATACTAGTTTTCATATCATTCTGTATATGTGAAATATTTTTAAAAAACTTGAAATTTACACAAAATTAACTCAAAAGGGATCAAAAACTTAAATGTAAAACACAAAAATACAACCTTCTAAAAGATGACACTAAAAACAAACAAACAAAAAAACTAGGTGACCTTGGGTTGGTGACAAGTTTTTAGATAAATACCAAAAACTTGACCCAAGAAATAAAGGAACTTCATTAAAATTAAAAACTTCCACTCTACAAAAGACATGGTTAATGGAAAGACAAGCCACATAGTGGGAAAAAATATTTGCAAAAGATATATCTGAAAAAGCACTGTTGGGACACATCCGTGGCTCAGTCAGTTAAGTGACTGACTCTTGGATTCTGCTCAGGTCATTGTCTCAGTGTCGTGAGATTAAGCCCTGAGTCAGGATCTACGCTGAGCATGGAACCTGCTTAAGATTCTGTCCTCCTTCTGCCCCTCTCCCTGCCTCTCTCTCTAAAAACAAAAACAAAAACAAAAGCACTGTTATCCAAATATACAAAGAACTCTCACACTCAACAATAATAAAAAACATGATTAAAAAGTGAACAAAAAGGGCATCTGTCTGGCTCGGCTGATGGAGCATGCGACTCTTGACCTTTGAGTCTTGAGTTCAAGTCTCAAGTTGAATGTACAGATTACTTTAATAAAAAGGAAAAAAGTGGATACGGGTAGTTTCAGCTCAGGTCATGATCTCAGGGTCGTGAGATAGAGCCAGGCATGGGGTTCTGTGCTCTAGAATCCGCTTGAGCTGCTCCCTCTGCCTCTCTCCATGCTTGCACGTGGGCTCTCTCTCTCAAATAAATAAGTATTTTTAAAAATACCTTAAAAGAAGTAGACAATAGATCTGAACAAACACCTAACCAAAAAGATTTGAGGACAGAATATAAACATATGAAAAGATGCTCAACATCATATACCATTAGGGAACTGCAAATCAGAACAACAAGAGGGATTCCTGGGTGGCTCAGTCGGTTAAGCATCTGACTCTTGGTTTGGGCCAGGTCATGGACGCAGGGTCATGAGATCAAGCCCCGCATTCAGTTCCACACTAAGCATGGAGTCCGCCTGAGATCCTCTCTCTTCCTCTCTGTTCCTCTAGCCCCTGCTCATATGCACACACTCTCTCTCTTAAAAAAAAAAAAGAAAGAAAAAGAACAAGATACCACACTACATACATTTTAGAATGGCTAAAATTCAAAACATTGACAACCCCAAATGCTGCCAAGGATGTGGGGCAACAGGAACTCTCATTCATTTTAGTGGGAATGCAAAATGGTAAGCTACTTTGCAAAAACAGTTTCTCAGCTTCTTACAAAGCTAAATTTAGTCTTACTATATGATCCAAAAATCAGGCTATGATTTGAGAACAAATGTCCATAGAAAAATCTGCACATGAATGTTAATAGCAACTTTATTCATAACTGCCAAAACTCAGAAGCAATCAAGATATCCCTCAATTGCCGAATGCATAAATTGTAATAAATCCACATAATGGAATATTACACAGCAATTAAAGATGAACTATCAAGCTGCATAAAGACATGAGAGAAACTTAAAACCGTAACACTAAGTCAGTCTGAAAAGACTACATCGTATATGATTCCAACTATTTGGCAGTCTGAAAAGACAAAACTATAAAGATGGCAAAAAGATGAGGGTAGTATCAGGAGTATGGGAGCAAGAGGAGGAGGGATGAATAAGTGGAACATGGGATGTACTGAGCACTGAAACTATTCTGTATGAAACTGTAATGATAGACCGATGACATTATAAATTTGTCAAAAGTCATGAAACTGTACAACATAAAGAATGAACCTTAATGCAGACTATGAACTTTGTAATAATGTATTAATATTCGTTAATTAATTATAACAAATACATATTCTATTTCAACCCTAAATAAGTGGACTGCAAAGTTCAATTCCAGGACTGACCACCCAGAGGTACTACAGCATCCACAAGTACAAAGGGCATTATTCCAAACAAGACTGCATTTTTTTTTTTAAGATTTTATTTATTTATTTGTCAGAGAGAGCGAGCACAGGCAGACAGAGTGGCAGGCAGAGGCAGAGGGAGAAGCAGGCTCCCTGCCTAGCAAGGAGCCCGATGTGGGACTCAATCCCAGGACGCTGGGATCATGACCTGAGCCGAAGGCAGCCGCTTAACCAACTGAGCCACCCAGGTGTCCCAAGACTGCATTTATTCTAGATGCCAGCTGTACTTCAGGGGTCCCCAGACCACCAGCATTTCTAATTATCTGACCATAATTTCAGGGATTCCTATGCTCTTTGAGTTTGATAATTTGCTGGGACAACTCACAGAACTCAGGAAAGCATTATACATATAATTGTAGTTTTATTACAGAGGAAACACACAGGGCAGGGTCTGAGGTGGAGGGGGGAGGTCCCCAAATGACAGATTTCCATGTCCTCTCCCCATGAGTCCGTGCGTGTCTTCCTCCCAGTATATCAGTATATTCACCAATTAGGAGGTCCCCTTTGGTATCTAGAGCTCTTATTTGGATTTCATTAAATAAGCATGAATGATTAAATTACTGGATGACCACATGACTGAACTCCATCTCCAAACCTTATCCACCTCCTATGAGGTCAGACTGGCCTGAAGTCCCAAGCCACTAATCATGTGGTTGCTGTTTCCGGTGACCAGACCCCCTCCTGTAGCTATCTAGGGATCCACCATAAGTCACCACAGTAGCACAACAAACACACAGCTCATTCATCCAAAACCTAACTTAATACCCTCATAGAAGAAACTTCTGGGGACGCCTGGGTGGCTCAGTTGGTTAAAAAGCTGCCTTCAGCTCAGGTTATGATCCCAGGGTCCTGGGATCAAGTCCCACATCAGGCTCCTTGCTCAGCGAGGAGCCTGCTTCTCCCTCTGCCTCTGCCTGCCACTCTGTCTGCCTATGCTCGCTCCCGCTCTCTCTCTGACAAATAAATAAATAAAATCTTAACAAAAAAACAAAACAAAACAAAAAAGAATCTCTTAAAAAAGAAGAAGAAGAAACTTCTGATTTAAAGCAGAATTTAATGACACAAACTTTTAGTTTCATGAGAGGCCAGAGATTATACAGCAATGAACAGAAGGGAATATTGATCAGAAGGTGAGTTTTAAAAAGGGGAGCACAATTAATTCAAATTGCAAAAATAAACTTTATCAAAAAGGAGAAAAGCGGGCCCATGTGTCAAGATGGTGGAGGAGTAGTAGACTGATAATGACATCAGGTTGCAGGAGTTCAATTAGATAGTTATCAAACCATTCGGAACACCTACAAACCCAACAGGAGATCGAAGACAAGCAATTCTAGAAACAAAAAATCGACCACTTTCTGAAAGGTAGGACTTGCAGAAAAGTGAAGCCAAAGCGATGGGAAGATAGACCGTGGTGGGAGGGGCTGATTCCTGGCAAGCAGCGGAGCACAAAAGTCTGCTCCACTGAGGGACATCGCTCCAGAGGCTAAGAAGCGGTGGAGCCCTCACAGGGACAGCATGGTCTCAGGTCCCGCAGGGTCACAGAAGGATTTGGGGGTGTCTGAGTGTAGCAGAGCTCGCAGGTTTTAGAGCATGAAAGCCGGCTACAGAGATGTAGCTGAGGAGTGAGCTCTCAGCTCAGGATTACCTTAAACTGTGATCTGTGGCATAGTCAGGCCACTGCTGACCCCACAAATGGCAGATCCAGGAGACTCGCTTCCTTCTCCAGGGGGAGCAGCACAAGAGTACATAGAAGGAATCTGGTGGATTTGGGACACCAAACAGGGCCATGTGCCAGAGACAGAAATGCTCAATCACAGGCCGGGTAAGCTCAGAGCATGGCCGGAGACCAGGGAGAGGTGAGTGATTGATGGCCTTAGTCTGAGGGCACTCTGAGGGGTGGAGTCCCAAGCTTATGGCTCCTCCAGGCCAGAGATTGGGAGGCTGCCATTTTCATTCCCTTCTTCCAGGGATCTACGGAAAGTGTTCAGGAACAAAAGCTCCCTAGAGCAAACCCCAGCAGATTACTTAGCCCGGCCCGTGGCAAGGGTGGTACAATTCCGCCTCGGGCAAAGACATTTGAGAAGCACTACAATAGGCCTCTCCCCCAGAAGATCAGCAAGAAATCCAGCCAAGACCAAGTTCACTGATCAAGGAGAACAATAGAATTCCAAAGGAGTGGAAAGTAAAGCATGGAATTCATAGCTTTCTCCCCATGATTCTTTAATCTTGCAAAGTTAATAAAATTTATTTTTTTCTTACTCTAATTTTTTTTAACTTTTCCTCTTTCCTCTTTTGTTTTTTAACTAGTTTATCTTAGCAATACCTTTCTAAAAAATCGTCTTAAACCTTCATCATTATAGTATTATTTTATCCTTCATTATATGTAACTTTTTGTATACATATAGGGTTTTTTTCTTCTAAAAAATTTTGGGATACAACTTCTTCTAATAGATCAAAATATACCCCAAAATCTAGCACAGGGCTTTGTTCTAGTCTCCAGCCTAAGCAAATTCTCTCCACTTACTTTTTCTTTCTTTTCCCAACCAACTTATCTACTCCTTTTTTAGAGTTTTTAAAAAATTTTTATCTTTACAGTCATATTCCATCCCTTCATTGTGTTTACCCTTATTTTTGTATGTATATGAGTTTTTCTTTCCTTAAAATTTTGGGAGGCAGTTTCTTCTAAGAGACCAAAACATATCCAAAATCAAGTGTGTGGCTCTGTTCTATTCATCAGTCTAATAAATATATATATATTTCTTTAATTTTAAAAATTTTCTTAAACCTCTTTTTACTGCCTTCCTTCTCCCCCTGATTTGAGGTCTCTTCTGATTTGGTTAGTGTACATTTTTCTGGGGTCTTTGCCACCCTTTTAGTATTTTATTCTCTTGTTCATATATTCTTATCCGGATAAAATGACAAGGTAGAAAAACTCACCACAAAAAAAAAGAACAAGAGGCAGTACCAAAGGCTAGGGACCTAATCAATACGGACACTGGTAATGTGTTCAGATCTAGAGTTCAGAATGATGATTCTCATTCTAGCTGGGCTCGAAAAAGGCATGGAAGATATTAGAGAAACCTTATGTGGAGAAATAAAAGTCCTTTCTGGAGAAATAAAAGAACTAAAATCCAACCAAGCTGAAATAAAAAAAGGTATTAATGAGGTGCAATAAAAAATGGAGGCTCTTACTGCTAGGATAAATGAGGCAGAAGAGAGAATTAGTGATATAGAAGACCAAATGACAGAGAATAAAGAAGTTGAGCAAAAGATAGACAAACAACTACTGGACCATGAGGGGAGAACTCGAGAAATAAGTGATACCATAAGATGAAACAATATTAGAATAATTGGGATTCCAGAAAAAGAAGAAAGAAAGAGGGGGGCAGAAGGATTACTGGAGCAAATTATTGTAGAGAATTTCCCTAATATGGCAAAGGGCACAAGCATCAAAATCCAGGAGGCACAAGAATCCCCCTCAAAATCAATAAGAATAGGTCCAGACCCTGTCATCTAATACTTAAACTTACAAATCTTAATGACAAAGGAAAATCCTGAAAGCAGCCTGGGACAAGAGGTCTGTAACATACAATGGTAAAAATATTAGATTGGCAGCAGACTTATCCACAGAGACCTGGCAGGCCAGAAAGAACTGGCATGATATATTCAGAGCACTAAACGAGCAAAACATGCAGCCAAGAATACTACATCCAGCTAGGCTATCATTGAAAATAGAAGGAGAGATAAAAAGCTTCCAGGACAAACAACAACTAAAAGAACTTGGAAACACCAAACCAGTCCTACAGGAAATATTGAAAGGGGTCTTCTGAGCAAAGAGAGAGCCCAAAAGGAGTAGACCAGAAAGGAACCGAGACAATATACAGTAACAATATCACCTTACAGGCAATACAACTGCACTAAATTCATATCTCTCAGTAGTTATGCTGAATGTAAATGGGCTAAATGCCCCAATAAAAAGACACAGGGTATCAGAATGGATAACAAACAAAACCCAGTAATATGCTGTGTATGAGAAACTCATTCCAGATTTAAAGTGAAGGGGTGGAAAACAATTTACCATGCTAATGGACATCAAAACAAAGCTGGGGTGGCAATCCTTATATCAGATCAATTAGATTTTAAGCCAAAGACTATAAGATATGAGGAAGGACACTATATCATACTCAAAGGGTCTTTCGAACAAGAAGATCTAACAATGTTAAATATCTATGCCCCTAACATGGGAGCAGCCAACTATATAAACCAATTAATGACAAAATCAAAGAAACACGTCGACAGTTGTACAATAATAGTATGGGACTTTAACACCACCCTCACAGAAATGGACAGATCATCCAAGCAAAAGATCAACAAGGAAATAAAGGCCTTAAATGACACACTGGACCAGATGGACAACACAGATATATTCAGAACACTCCATCCCAAAGCAACAGAATACACATTCTTCTCTAGTGCCCATGGAACATTCTCCAGAACAGATCACATCCTGGATCACAAATCAGGTCTCAATCAGTACTAAAAGATTGGGATCATTCCCTGCATATTTTCAGACCACAATGCGCTGAAGCCAGAACTCAATCACAAGAGGAAAGCTGGAAAGAACCCATATACATGGAGGCTAAAGAGCATCTTACTAAAAAATGAATGGGTCAACCAGGAAATTAAAGAAGAATTGAAAAAACTCATGGAAACAAATGATAATGAAAACACAATGGTTCAAAATCTGTGGGACACAGCAAAGGCAGTCCTGAGAGGAAAATAATATAGTGATACAAGCCTTTCTCAAGAAACAAGAAAGGTCTCAAATATACAACTTAACCCTACACCTAAAGGAGCTGGAGAAAGAACAGCAAAGAAAACCTTAACCCAGAAGGAGAAGAGAAATAATAAAGATCAGAGCAGAAATCAATGAAATAGAAACAAACAAACAAAAAAGAAAAACAGTAGAACAAATCAACGAAACTAGGAGCTGGTTCTTTGAAAGAATTACTAAGATTGATAAACCCCTGGCCAGACTTATCAAAAAGAAAAGAAAAGAGAAAGGACCCAAATAAAATCATGAGTGAAAGAGCAGAGATCACAGCCAACACCAAAGAAATACAAACAATTATAAGAACATATTATGAGCAACTATATGCCAGCAGATTTGACAATCTGGAAGAAATGGATGCATTCCTAGAGATGTATAGACTACCAAAACTGAACCAGGAAGAAATAACCTGAACAGACCCATATCCAGTAGGGAGACTAAAGCGGTCATCAAAAATCTCCCAACAAACAAGAGCTCAGGGCAACCAAACATTTAAAGAAGAATTAATTCCTATTCTCCTGAAACTGTTCCAAAAAATAGAAATGGAAGGAAAACTTCCAAACTCATTTTATGAGGCCAGCATCACCTTGACCCCCAAACCAGACAAGGATCCCATCAAAAAAGAGAATTACAGACCAATATCCTTGATGAACACAGATGTGAAAATTCTCACCAAAATACTAGCCGATAGGATCCAACAGTACATTAAAAGGATTATTCACCACGACCAAGTGGAATTTATTCCAGGGCAGCAGGGTTGGTTCAACATCCGCAAATCAATCAATGTGATACAATACATTAACAAAAGAAAGAACAAGAACCATATGATACTCTCAATAGATGCTAAAAAAGCATTTGACAAAGTACAGCATCCTTCCCTGATCAAAACTCTTCAAAGTGTAGGGATAGAGGGTACATACTTCAATATAATCAAAGTCATCTAGGAAAAACCCACCGCAAATATCATTCTCAATGGGGAAAAACTGAGAGCTTTTCCGCTAAGGTCAGGAACACGGCAGGGATGTCCATTATCACCATTGCTATTCACCATAGTACTAGAAGTCCTAGCCTCAGCAATCAGACAACAAAAAGAAATTAAAGGCATCCAAATCGGCAAAGAAGAAGTCAAACTATCACTCTTTGCAGACGATATGATATTAATGTGGAAACCCCAAAACACTCCACTCCAAAATTGCTAGAACTTGTACAAGAATTCAGTAAAGTGTCAGGATATAAAATCAATGCACAGAAATCAGTTGCATTTCTATACACCAAGAGCAAGAAAGAAGAGAAATTAAAGAGTCAATCCCATTTACAATTGCACCTAAAACCATAAGATACCTAGGAATAAACCTAATCAAAGAGGCAAAGAATCTGTACTCAGAAAACTATAAAGTACTCATGAAAGAAATGGAGGAAGACACAAAGAAATGCAAAAATACTCCACGCTCATGGATTGGAACAACAAATATTGTGAAGATGTCTATGCTACCCAAGCAATCTACAAATTTAATGCAATCCCTATCAAAATACCATCCATTTTTTTTTTAAATGGAACAAATAATCCTAAAATTTATATGGAACCAGAAAAGACCTCGAGTAGCCAGAGGAACGTTGAAAAAGAAAGCCAAAGTTGGTGGCATCACAATTTCAGACTTCAAGCTCTATTACAAAGCTTTAATCATTAAGACAGTATGGTACTGGCACAAAAACAGACACATAGATCAATGGAACAGAATAGACGGCCCAGAAATAGATCCTCAACTCTATGGTCAACTAATCTTCAACAAAGCAGGAAAGAATGTCCAATGGAAAAGACAGTTTCTTCAACAAACGATGTTGGGAAAATTGGATAGCCATATGTAGAAAAATGAAACTGGACCATTTCCTTACACCAGACACAAAAGTAGACTCCAAATGGATGAAAAACCTCAATGTGAGACAGGAATCCATCAAAATCCTTGAGGAGAACACAAGCATCAGCCTCTTCGATCTCAGCTGCAGCAACTTCTTCCTGGAAACATCGCCAAAGGCAAGGGAAGAAGGGCAAAATGAACTATTGGGACTTCATCAAGATCAAAAGCTTGCTTTTGCACAGCAAAGGAAACAGTCAACAAAACCAAAAGACAACTGACAGAATGGGAGAAGATATTTGCAAATGACATATCAGATAAAGGGCTAGTATCCAAAATCTATAAAGAGCTTAGCAAACTCAACACCCAAAGAACAAAGAATCCAATCAAGAAATGGGCAGAGGACATGAACAGACATTTCTGCAAAGAAGACATCCAGATGGCCAACAGACACATGAAAAAGTGCACCACATCACTCGGCATCAGGGAAATACAAGTCAAAACTACAATGAGATACCACCTCACACCAGTCAGAATGGCTAAAATTAACAAGTCAGGAAACGACAGATGCTCGGGAGTATGCAGAGAAAGGGGAACCCTCCTACACTGTTGGTGGGAATGCAAGCTGGTGCAGCCACTCTGGAAAACGGCATAGAGGTTCCTCAAAAAGTTGAAAATAGAGCTACCCTATGACCCAGCAATCGTACTACTGGGTATCTACCCTAAAGGTACAAATGTAGTGATCTAAGGGGCACGTGCACCTGAATGTTTAGAGCAGCAATGTCCACAATAACCAAACTATGGAAAGAACCTAGATGTCCATCAACAGATGAATGGATAAAGAAGATGTGGTGTATACACACACACACACAATGGAATATTATGCAGCCATCAAAAGAAATGAAATCTTGCCTTTTGCAATGATGTGGATGGAATTAGAGGGTATCGTGCTGAGCAAAATAATAAGTCAATCAGAGAAAGACAACTATCATATGATCTCCCTGATATGAGGAATGTGAGAGGCAACATGGGGGGAATCTAGGGAGTAGGGAAGGAAAAAAATGAAACAAGATGGGATCAGGAGGGAGACAAACCATAAGAGACTCTTAATCTCATAAAACAAACTGAGGGTGGCCCGGGAGGAGGGGGTAGGGAGAGGGTGGTTGGGTTATAGACATTGGGGAGGGTATGAGCTATGGTGAGTGCTGTGAAGTATGTAAACGTGACAATTCACCGACCTGTACCCCTGGGGCTAATAATACATTATATGTTAATTAAAAAAAAAAAGGAGAAAAGCAGACCAATGATATGTTTGCTAACACTGAGGCATATGTGACTATAAAACTCAGAACTAGCATACTATTCATATAAAACTCACTTACATCTATTTTTAAAATGAATATATTGGTTATGGCACATAGCAATGGTTAACATCTTCTATCACTGTCAAACGCAATGCATGCTGAATGAATTAAACAGTTGGCAAATGAAATGGAAAGGAGATCAAGTCACATTCTTTCCAAAACCTGCCCCTTTCCGCAGGGTTAACGGAAAGAGCAAGGACTCAAAATCTATGCTACAAGCCAAAGCTCTGAGGGTCAAAAATTTTATTTTATAGAATTGTCACTTTCCGGGACACCTGGGTGGCTCAATTGGTTAAGCGGCTGCCTTCGGCTCAGGTCATGATCCCAGAGTCCTGGGATCGAGTCCCACATCGGGCTCCTTGCTCAGCAGAGAGCCTGCTTCTCCCTCTGCCTCTGCCTGCCTCTCTGTCTGCCTGTGCTCGTTTGCTCTCTCTCTCTCTGACAAATAAATAAATAAAATCTTTAAAAAAAATTTTTTAAAAAAAAGAATTGTCACTTTCCTCACCAACACCAATAAAGAAGTTATTAACTCTACCCTTTTGGCATAATAAAGTCATTTCGATAGAACTAAAAGAGCTACAGTTTCAATGTCAACTCTTCTGAAGATAAACGCTGCTGCTGTGCCTCAGAATTCAAATTGCTGTAGCAGGTCATTAGTCTGTTCTATCCTGTTGACACATTTCAACTCATTTTATAAACCTAGATTTGTTTCTCTTCTATAATCCTCAAGAAAATATTTATGGGAAGGCAATTTCATTTTGCTAGGCTGGCAGAGACCGTCCCCTGGGGAAGGAGCCAACTCAAGCGGGACTGAAGCAGCTATTTGGAGCCAATTTTCCTACCTGTTAATTGCATTTGTGACTAGGCTGCAGCAGCTCACACACCTACCTGGCAAGCAGTAGATAAACTGAAACAGTCACATCTCAAGAGTTTGAAAACTAGAAGGCTCTTTCCCCCTTTCTTTGAAGAATTCAACTAGGGAACAAAACAGTAAAGGAAGACGAAAATGTCAAAAGTACATAAACATTAATTGGACCTTCCTGACTATCAAAAAAAAAAAAAAGAAGAAGAATTTTATAAATAGCTAAGAGAAAAAGTATGCCTTCATTTGGTCATTCAACAAGTATTTAATACTGGAATTCCTACTGTGGCAGACACTGTTCTTAGGTGCTAGCAATATAGGAGTGAACAATGTCCCTGTCCCCATCAGAGAAGACAAAAGAGAAATAAATAACTCTCACTCAGTCATTAGGTGCAATGAAGAAAATTAAACATGGCCATGAATGAAGAGTGTTGGAGGAATGCTCATTTATAGTGAGTGGTCAAGGGAAACCTCTTTGAAGAAGGGACATGTAAGCTGAGACTTAAATGCCAAGGAGGATACAGTCAAGCAACAATCTGAAGGAAGGCCATTCCCCACAGAGGGACAAGTAGAAGAAGACCCTGAAGCTGGAATGAACTTGGTATATTCACAGAACAGAAAAAAAGGCCAAGGTGCCTCATGTTTTGTGAATAGGGTTAAGAATGGCAGCAGACAGGCCCCTCAAATTGCCATAGCCATTTCAAAGTCATCATTTGGAAAGATAAAAATAAAAACTGTGACCAATGAGCTACTCATGGGAACTCACACTTGGACTAGTAATGACCACCAAGAATCTTTCAACAGAAAAAAGAGAAACACAAGTTAAAGAAATGTCCCAAGAGCAGAGATTTCTGAATCAGGAAGGATCAGCATCAGAGTGCTGGCTGAACCAGTGCTGTCAATCACCCCCAAAGCAACAGCGTCCTAAGATCGATGTCCAGGACAGGCATACCTGGACAAGGGGACATCTGAGGCTCATACAGGAAATGTTAAAATGTAGAACTCATAAATGAACTCTAGACAGAAATTCAGAATATTTCTGAATGTGCTTGCCCTAATCTCTGCCTGACCCACTCATTTCAGATAGTCCAAGGATTTCTTTTTAAAATTTAAATGTAAAAATAGACACCACAGAACAATACCCTCCTAGAATAGAAATTTTTAGCAATTCAAAAAATTTTGCCACATGTAACCATCTTCTTGGAATCACAAAATAAATTAGGATTGTAAAAGCAGAAAAAAAAATTAGTAAGTACTTAGAGATCACCTGTTTTCCTTCTCTAGCAAGTACAAAACAAACCTTTGGGTTTAAAAGTATAACATTAAATGATGCTATATTTTAAAAATAAAATATACCTATTAAAACAGAATAAACCATCTATTTGAAGGACAAACTATATTTTCTATCTTTGAAAGATTCCCAGCTATATATACATGTTGTATAATGCTAACCAGATTTTTTGTAATGGTACTATAATATTAAAATTCCCAAACTATGCCTACTGCTATTGAATAGATGCATTTTTTTTTTCCACAAAAGCATTTGGTAAGACTAACTATTCACCTTAAGAAAAAAAAAAAAAAGAGGAGCGCCTGGGTGGCTCAGTGGGTTAAGCCTCTGCCTTCCACTCAGGTCATGATCTCGGGGTCCTGGGATCGAGCCCCGCATCAGGCTCTCTGCTCACATGTAGCCTGCTTCCTCCTCTCTCTCTCCCTCTGCCTGCCTCTCTGCCTACCTGTGATCTGTCAATTAAATAAAATCTTTAAAAAAAATTTTTTTTCAGAGAATTTAAGTGACAAGCCCCAATTCAAAAAGCAGGCAGAAAAGGGGCTAAAATCTTATTTAAATTTCTAAATGTGATATACATTTACAGAGCACTTTGACACACTGAAGAGCCAACTGATCTTCATTATAAAAGTTAATTTGACTGCTGAGAAAGCCCAAGGCTTACCAAAGATAGCCAGCTAGTAGTTCATGATGAAACACAAGTAAAACCTACAACACTACATACTGTTCTCTCGCTCTTTTTTTTTTTTAAGATTTTATTTATTTATTAGAGAGAGAGGGAGAATACAGAGGGCAGGAGAGGGAGCAGCAGGCTCCCATCGAGCAGGGAGCTAGATGCAGGGCTCGACCCCAGGAGCCTGGAATCATGACCTGAGCTGAAGGCAGATGCATAACCGAATGAGCCACACAGGCGCCTCTGAATACTGCTTCTCTTAAAATAGAGACTGAAAATCTTTCTCATTCATAACTTGACTTAGGCCAAAAAAAAGTATGCCTTAGCAAGCAATCATATTTTTTAATTCAGGTAATAATTTTTATTTTTTTAAGATTTTATTTATTTATTTGACAGAGAGAAAGAGAAACGGAGAGAGAGGTGGGGAGAGATAGCAAACCCAAGCAGGGGAAGCGTCAGAGGGACAGGGAGAAGCAGGCTCCCCACCCAGCAGGGAGCCCAATGTGGGAATCCCAGAACCCTGGGATCATGACTTGAGCCAGAGGCAGATGCTTAATGATGACTGAACCACCCAGGTGCCCCAATTCATGTAATAATTATTTTTTAAAGTCATACTATAAAGACATAACTGTTTGCATTGTGTTTAATAGAATCAGGCAGCTTCTTAACATTAAAATGCTCACATCAAAAACAAGTCTTTTGATATATTCCCAGATTAAAACCTCTACTGATACTGGCTTAATATAAGGTAGCAAGGATTACTTTTATTGTTTATTCACAGATTATTTAAACAGAACAGCTGGGTTAGTGAGTTGCTGAATATTTTATCATACTCAATTAAGAAGTCTATTGTTTCGGGGCACTTGGGTGGCTCAGTGTGTTGAAGCCTCTGCCTTTGGCTCAGGTCATGATCTCAGGGTCCTGGGATGGAGCCCCACATCGGGCTCTCTGCTCAGTGGGGAGCCTGCTTCCCTTCCTCTCTCTCTGCCTGCCTCTCTGCTTGCTGTGATTTCTCTCTGTCAAATAAATAGGTAAAATCTTAAAAAAAAAAAAAAAGAAGTCTATTGTTTCTATCATTAATGACTCTAATAAACACATCCTTAAAAATTACTTCATCAATCCTTTACTTTCTTTCATGTAGGATTTTCAAGTTAACCCTTAGGTCAATCCATTCTTGTACTTAAGTCAAGATGATTCATTTTCATAAAATAATTATGTTACAAATACTTCATTATTATTCAGCTAAAGGGAGAGATTGACTGGGAAACTGATTAAAAGAAAAGGATTCATATGGAGATGAGCCAAGTGAACAATACAGTAACTAAGTAACAGTCATATTTACATTACATGTTTCTGGATGTCACTGAGAAAATATACAACTGCTTTAAAAAGGATCAAGCTTTGCAGCAAGATTTCTAGGTTTAACAAGAGAACATGACACAGCAATGTAGGAAGTCAGAGCTCAGCCACTATGATGGTTTTCAGATCATTTATGCAAATATAGTGAGAGCATTTTCTCTATTCCAAAGAAGCCTCTGTCAAAAGTCACTTTCAAAGATATGAAAATGCAGGTCCACATGCATAAAAGTAATTTCTGAGTCTTGCAAATAATAATTGGCAACAGTGTGGTTGAGC
The DNA here is from genome assembly GCA_003697995.1 of Taxidea taxus jeffersonii. Classification (NCBI taxonomy): domain Eukaryota; kingdom Metazoa; phylum Chordata; class Mammalia; order Carnivora; family Mustelidae; genus Taxidea; species Taxidea taxus. The sequence continues at coordinate 54,491 of RCUC01129373.1, forward strand.
AGGTGACAGCAGAAGAGAACCACTAAATTAATACACAAATGAGCAGCAACCACTCACATTACTTGCACATGAATGAGAGTAGAATAAATATATAATTTGGGTGGAGATCAAGCACTCTTGAAATAGTCATGGACAGAGAACACCATCCAATTAACTGCTTAGCTCGGTTCATAAGACTTCACTTGGGCTCAGCAAGGACTGTCACTGAATAAAGAGGGCACAGCCCAAATGTAGCAAGTTGTCTGCTGAACTGAGACACACACCATAAAGTATGCTGCCTGTCTGTTTTCTGAGCATTTTTAAAACTGCATTTGATAATAAGGTAATTGCGAACTCTTTAGGGAAGCAAAATAATAAGTGAGTAAGTGTGTTAGAAACTCAACTGGAGAACACCCCCAGCTTGTGACAAAGCGCACTTGTGATTTCTTACAGCTTCCTTACCCACAGCTGTAAAAGAGCCATACAATTCAGAATGATCAAGCAGAAGCATCTTATAATAAAGACAGATAAATTCTGTATAACCCATTATTTTTGTATTAAAATTATCTAAAGATAATTTATATTCGGCATCATCAATTACTGGGATCCTTCATTCCTCAATTACCTTGGCCATTCAAGAGCTTACTATAAACATATTCTTCTGTTTAGAGCAATTCACACTTAAAGTACTCTACTAATTACGATATACTGGAGTGCTTGGGTGGCTCAGTTGGTTGAGCATCTGCCTCTTGGATTTCGGTTCCAGTTTCATGATCTTAGGGTCTGGAGATTCAGCCCTATGCTCAGCAGGGAGTCTGCTTAGGACTCTCTCTCCCTCTGCCCGTCCTCCTGCTCACTAGCACACACTCTCTCCCTCCCTCTCTCAAATTAATTAATTAAAAACAACAATATTCATTCAACACACATATATTGAGCATTCATTGTGTGCCAGGCACTCTGAGTGGAAATACTTGGAAACACCAAGCTGAATTATATTAGCCCTTGCTTTTGGAGGTAGAAGGTATGGCTTACAGATGTGCAAATATTATATAATAAAATAGATGCTAAAACAGAAATGTGTACAAATCACAATGGAAATATAGAAAGGGAAAGGACTTAATTCTTCCTGAGGAAGTGAAAAGAGGCTTGTCAGACAACCTAGTTTTTTCACTGAGTGTTATAAGGAATTTAGTAGATACAATAGAGATTGCAAGGAAAGGGAAGCATGACAGATCTACAGCCTGTGCAAAGTTGTATAGTTAGAAAAGAGTACTTGTTTGGCACAGCAACAACATAGCCCAAAATAAGTAAAGATGAAACAATAAGCGATCACCAGAATGGGGAACAAAGGGCCTTCAATGAGGCAACTGAGGAAGTTTAAACTTTATCCCAAAGAATATGTGAAGCACTGAAAAGTTTCAAGCAGGAGGGATGCCTGGGTGGCTCAGCTGGCTAAGTGTCCAACTCTTGGTTTTGGCTCAGCTCATGATCTCAGGGTCTTGAGATCAGGCCCCACTCAGGCTCTACATTCAGCACAGAGTCTGCTTGTCCCTCTCCCTCTGCTCCTCCTCTCCCACCCCCACGCCCTATCTATCTCTTTTAATCTCTCTCAAATAAATAAAAAAGGTTCCAAGCAGGAATGTGATTGATTGTTTTAGAAAAATCCTTCTGGCCATATGCAATATAATGATTTATAGTGATTTATAACATCTGAATGACCAAAATATATTTCTCAGAAATATCTGGTCTTCATCCCTAGTTTCGGAAAACACTTCAGACCATAAAGGTGAAATGGATGTCGTATTATTAATTAAGGTGACTTCTGGACCCCACCCAAGGGCAGGGATTTGTTGCCAGGAGGATCAACCATGTAATCAAAGTGTTGTTGTTTTTTTTTTTTTAAGATTTTATTTATTTACTTGATGGACAGAGATCACAAGCAGGCAGAGAAGCAGGCAGAGAGAGAGGAGGAAGCAGGCTTTCAATAGTTATAGAACTTTCAATAGTTCTATTGAAAGATTATTAAGGGGTGCCTGGCTGGCTCAGTCAGAGTAGTATGTGACTCTTAATTTCGGAGCTGTGAGTGCAAGCCCCACGTTGGGTATAGAGATAAATATTTTTTAAAAGATTATTAAAAATCACTACTAACCTTGATGAAAGCAACAGATTTAATCCTTATGAGGCCACACCATTCTCTATGTAACGAGTGATGCAAAGGTCAAGAGGAAGTATCTTGCTGGGTCTCACCCACAGAGACCACTTTTCACCTACCTGGAACTCCAGAATGCCTAGCTCAAATGACAGAGTCCATTTCCAGGTCAAGTCTTCATGCAGATGTGCACCCCTAGACCTGAAGAGTAGCTAAGAGGTAGCTACTGAGGGAAGATGGGGCTATGGAGAGAACTTGGACATTTTACCACAATAAAAAAGATCTATATACATGTATATTTGCAACATTACATATGTTACATATATAACATATAATTTATATACTTCAAAATATTTTCATTGTGGTAAGATGTATATATAATCATATATGAGTATATATATTTACATATTTGTATGTATTATATTAATAATATATATAATATCACAAATTAGCAATTTCATGAGATACTCATGTATAAATGATTATTTGTGCCTAAAACCTAAGGTTTTTTTATGATTTATAGTACCAACCTGAAGTTCTAAAAATTTTATTTTTTCAAGAAAATCTGAAGTAATTCTTTAATAGAAAAAAAAATGTTTCTCCTATAAGATAGACATACTAAATTCAGGTTTAACTTACTAGAAAGTCAAAGCAACATGAAGATAGATATGCCAACCAGGTATTGAAAACAGCTTGGTTTAGGGGGGCAAAAATCATTTAGTAAAGGATCAATGTGTGGCCAAAGGCAGATATTTGTTACACACAAATGAGCTACTGTATTCCAGAGCTCTGCTCATTAGTGCACAGAGATGCATTACCCTCGCATTAAATAAAGACTCAGTGAGCAAAACACTGTAGCAAGCATCTGTTGGCTAATGACAAAGAAAACCATGGACCCTCTGAGGCCAATTTCCATCCAGCTATAAGCATGGAAGCAGCACACGCATGCACTGCTTTTCAGTATCACCCCCAAAAACCATGAAAAAGAAGCTCTTCAGCATTCATGTTACTCTGTGGCAAAAGCAATACAAGTATTAATTACATATGCTAAACAAGGTACTTAGAAAAAGTTAACCCCATATAAGCAGAAGTCACATATATAACTGCATTTTATTCTCATTCCACTTTTCTATCAATATCCATGGTCAGGAGAACAAATGGTCTGAAAAAGGCACTAAACAAAACTGTAAACTAGGCAAAGTTTGTCTCCTTACGTCAGTTACTTTTTTTTGCCCATGCTTCATTACCTTTTTTCTCCCCACCCTATTCTCAATGTTCACATATTTCCTCCAGACTTCTGCTATAATGTTCTCTGGGGCCTGCCTTGGCCTCCCTTTCCCCTGTGTTAAAATTTATCATGCCTACATACATATTTCTCAGAATGTCATGTGACCTGATAACAGCACCCACAAATATCTATAACTCCTTCAACCTGCTCCTCACTCTCTAATGCTTTTACCTAACCTCAAGACCACACCTTCTCCTGCCTTCTCAGAAACCTTCTACATAGCCTTTATCTTTCTTATATACTCAACTTTCTTCACTAGTATCTTTCTCTCAGTACATAAACATATTTAAGTCTCAATCTAAAAGGCAACAAAACCCTTAGCATCTTATTAAAAAGGTAAATAAATGCTAGTATACAGAACTTACTCTATGGTGCCCTCTCCCATAGTCTCTGCCTTCCCCTCACCACATTCACTCCCCAGGCCACAGCAATGTGACTTCTCTTCACACCATAACATTAATCCAAGGGCTCTTCATCTAGAGGCTGGAAGGTCTATGGATAGAACTCAGGAGACCTATGAACTTGGATGGGAAAATATATTATTTATTTCCTCCAACCTCTAAAATTTCTAATACTATATTTACTAAATTACTATAGGCCTGCTACTATACCTTGTTGTGTATTGTGTTAAACAAACACATAATACTTTATTAGTACAATTAGTTTGGTAATAATACTTTAAGATAGGGGTGCCTAGGCGGCTCAGGTCATGATTTCAGGGTCCTGGGATTGAGCCCTGTATCTACTCAGTGGGGAGTCCGCTTTTCCCTCTGCCCCTTCCACCCACTTGTGCCCTCTTTCACTCTCTCTCAAGTTAAAAACAAAAAGACAGACACTTTAATATAATTGGTTTCCCTTGTAATTCTATGCATTTTTATTTTATCCATCTGCGGCAGCCTTTTTCCAAATATGCCGCAAAAATATTTCCCACCCAGGGACACCTGGGTGGCTCAGTTGGTTAAGCGGCTGCTTTCAGCTCAGGTCATGATCCCAGCGTCCTGGGATCGAGTCCCAAATCAGGCTCCTTGCTCGGCAGGGGGCCTGCTTCTCCCTCTGCCTCTGCTCTCTCTCTCTCTCTCTCCCTCTCTAACAAATAAATAAAAAAAAAAAATTTCCCACCCATATGCTCTTCTAATGGTGTAAATTTGCGGCTCACCCACAAAGATATGGAGTCTGATTCCCTTCTTAAATCCAAGCTGGCACTGAACTTGATTGTAACCAAAAGAGTGTGGTAAAGCAACAAGGAGTGACTTCCCAGGTTTGGTTAGGAAAAGTGATGCAGGTTCTGAGACTAGGTTAGGGGCAATTTGTTAAACAGTGATAGTTTCCAGAACAGAATCTGACACCGGGAATTGGAATGCTGCCATAATAAAAACATAAGACAGGGACACCAGCTGTGGGATTGGGTGGTAGAAATGAACAGGAAGGACCACAAGGATCTTACAGCAAAAATCTGAGAAGCATCAAAGAGGCTACTGAAAAGGCCTTAAAGGAGAGGGAGTAAACTGTTACCAGAAGCCGGAGGAAAAAAGACCATTACAAAAGGGCAGAAAATTTAGCAAAACTGTTGCTTGTGATAAGTTAAAAAAACAAAAAACAAAAAACAGAAAATGCTGGCAATGAACTGTTACTTCTACCTAAGGTAATTTCTAATCAGAATGTCCAAAGTATCAACTGCTTTCTTTTATATATGTAAAACATAAAATGCAGCTGGAGAGATGTGCTAAAGAAGAAAGTCTTCTGTTTTCATACAGAATTTAGAGCAAATAGAAAGAAACCAGCAATTGCTGGGTTCAAAAATAAAACTATTTTTCAACCACAATCTCTCCCAGCAGAGAATGCTGGAAACAAAAAAAGGTCTGGGTACAAGATCAAATACAGTGTGCTGAAAGGAAAATCTGGTCTCTAGACAGAGATGAAACCAAGGGTGTTGCTGTAAAATCCTTTGTTAACATTCAGTTTCTCCTTCTCAATTTCTTTCTCCCACTGCCTTTCTCTGTACGTGTCTGCTAAAACTAGATATGCTCCGGGGTTCTGTCCTGAATCCTGAGCAATTTCTTCTTCAGCCACTCCAAAATAACTATTAACCTCAAAATCTTTCTCTCTCTCAAGCTTCTACCTCTCTCCAAGAACTGCATACAGATCTGCACATCTCCACTTGAATATCTCAGAAGAACCTCAAACTAAATATTTTAAGAAACTATCAATTTCCCATCCCACAACTTCTGTTTTATGTATTGCTTATTTTTTATTTATTTATGGGGGGGGCAGAGGAGAAGGCAGAGAGAGACTCCTAAGCAGGTCTCACATGTCACCACGAGCCTGACACAGGACTCAATCTCACAACCCCGAGATCATGCCGTGAGCTGAAATCAAGAGTTGGTTGCTCAACCGACTGAACCAACAGACAGTCCACAAGTTCCTTCTAAAACCAAACATGCATTGGAAAACAAAAGCTCTGCCCATTTAATTGCCCAATTTTCTTTCCCTACATACCGTTCTCCCCTCAACCAACATCTAATCAATGATCAAGTTATACAGATTCTATCTGCCCCCATACACTGCTTATTCTAACCATGTCAAAAACTCACTGTGGATATGAGTAGCTACTTTTCTATCTAGAATGCAACTCCTGTTATAAATCCTAACTACTTTGCTATGTGTTAATTTAATTCAAAAATATGTAACACTTATTCTATGGCAAATCTGGCAAGACCTATGCCAGGGCTAGGCAAACAAAACTGAGACAGAGAAACTGAAGGGACTCTGCCGTTTCTCTACTAGGCCCCATTTACTCATGCTATCTACTTCACCTTGCATCTGAGTAAACCAAAGCAGCTATGATTCCTCACAGGGGGAGCAAGAAAGTTAACCATTCTCAGAGCTCTATCCTGGGCCCCCATATACCTGATAACATCTAAGAAGAAGGAGATCACGAGCATGATCCAGGACAATGGCTTCAAACCTCAGCTGATGCCTATACCCCCATACCTTCAGTGATTTATGGAAAAACACCTATTGTTCAGCTGACACCTTTAATCAGACCCTACCCTGGGTTCCTGAAGGAGCACGCAGTCCTTTCCAATATACACTCCTAACCCCAAGCAGCAGGGAGCTTCACTTCTGCTTTTCTGAGTCTCCCAGAACCTCCATCTGCTGTACACTGTCACTTAACACTACTCACTATAAACTCTGCTCTCACTTCCTCTGGGCTCGTGTTTGATTTCTATCCTGTGCTAAGACAAGGGCTTTCTTGGCTGGTCCTTCGAGGCCTCCACTGGGGCCTCAGACCCAGCCTTTCTATGTCAAAATTAAGTGAGAAACAGGTCCTAGCTCTTCTCTGAAATCACAGGAGAAAAGGAAAATAAGTACAACACGGGTTTATCACAGAAGGTAGCATTGTATGGCAGACTAATTCTTTTGTAGGGGCATAGATACAGCAGGCAATAAGCAAAACAACAGGATAAATGTAATACATTGTCTTGGAGGAGAGAGTTTCTTTGATGTAAGTAACTTAACAAAAGATTTTAACATCAACTCATTATAAGAAGAATACAAAATTTACATGAAAGATGCAATATAATACTTACAGATTCATGGACCATTTGAGCAAGAATAACTGTCTGGAATTAGAATTTAAAGTAACATTACTAAGCAGAAGGATGGCCACTTTAAGTCAAAGACCCTCTTAGAAGTAAGTCACCCCACCTATCCAAAAAGGCAGCCAGGGCTGGGTGAACATTCAGTGAAACACCACTGGATGATCAAAAAGATTCTGTGGGATTCTTTGCTACAGCCAGCTTCCCCTCTACACAGCCTCTATGGAAGTATTCAGACACAGCATGGAGGAAAGCTTGCAGATGACTGAGGAATCTTGAACAAACTCATTTTTTGCCAGCTTAAAGTCACCTGTAACTATGTAAAGGAAGTCTATGAAAGCTAAGAAAAATTTCATGCTGGCTCCAATTCCTGCCAAAATGGCATGAAAAATGGACAAGAGAGACTGAAGAGGCATTTAACATCAGAACATATGCATATAACCAATAAACATATGAACAATGTTCAACATCACTGGAGATCATGGAAATTCAAAGCAAAATTATTTGTCAATAAAAACAAAAATCTTTGAAAAGAGACCAAAAAAGAAAAGACTAAATATAGTTCTCTCTAGTTCAGACATAAATTACCTTTACCTTCCATTACCTTTGAGCAATTCTTAAAATTAAAAACCGTAGAAAGTCCTCTGGTCGCCTCATCACCTAGGCATATTATCATCTCACACCATCACAAGAAGGACATGATTTAAAATAGGAAACAAGGAGGAGTCAAGATGGCGGAGAAGTAGCAGGATGAGATGACATCACGCAGCAGGAGATCAGCTGGATAGCCTATCAAACCATTCCGAACACCTACGAATCCAACAGATCACAGGGAAGAAAAACAACAATTCTAGAAACAGAAAATCGACCACTTTCTAAAAGGTAGGACCAGCGGAGAAGTGAATCCAACGAGATGGGAAGATAAACCCCGGGGGGAGGGGCCAGCTCCCGGCAGCAAGCAGCGGAACACAGAGCACAAAATCAGGACTTTTAAAAGTCTGCTCCATGGAGGGACATCGCTCCAGAGGCTAAACTGGGGTGAAGACCTCACGGGGACAGCGTGGACTCAGGTCCCGCGGGGTCACAGAAGGATCGGGGGTGTCTGAGTGTCGCAGAGCTCACAGGTATTAGAGCAGGGAAGCCAGCTGCAGAGACAGAGCCGAGGAATGAGCTCTCAACCCGGGGTTTCCTAGAGCCATGGTCTGTGACACAGGCCGGTGCTCTGTGCGAGGGATTCCCACAAGATCCGGGGAGACTCCGACCTGGGAGAGCTCAGGGATCTATGGGGTTCGGAGACTCCAGGTGGGACTCTGCCAGAGACAGAGACGCTTGGTCACAGGCTGGGTAAGCACGGAGCGCAGCTACAAGCCAGTGAGACAGGACTGATTACGCGCGATTTTCTCCAAGTGCAGCCGGAGGCTGGGGAGACGGGAGTGATTAAACGCTTTTCGCTGAAGGGGCACTGAAGACTGGGGCCCCTAGCTCTCGGCTCCTCCGAGCCGGAGATTGGGAGGCCGCCATTTTCATTCCCATCCTCCGGAACTCTACGGAAAGCGTTCAGGGAACAAAAGCTCCCGAAAGCGAACCTGAGAGGATTACTTAGCCCGGCCCCTGGTAAGGACGGTGCAATCCTGCCTGGGGCAGAGACACTTGAGAATCACTACAACAGGGCCCTCCCCCAGAAGATCAACATGAAATCCAGCCAAGACCAAGTTCACTTAACAAGGAGAACAGCGGATTCTTATCTGGGCAAAATGACAAGGCGGAAAAACTCACCACAAAAAAAAGAACAGGAGGCAGTACCGAAGGCTAGGGACCTAATCAATACAGACATTGGTAATATGTCAGATCTGGAATTCAGGACGACGATTCTCAAGCTTCTAGCCAGGCTGGAAAAAGGCAAGGAAGATATTAGAGAAACCCTGTCCGGAGAAATAAAAGCCCTTTCTGGAGAAATAAAAGAACTAAAATCTAATCAAGTTGAAATCAAAACAGCTATTAATGAGGTGCAATAAAAAATGGAGGCTCTTACTGCTAGGAAAAATGAGGCAGAAGAAAGAATTAGTGATATAGAAGATCAAATGACAGAGAATAAAGAAGCTGAGCAAAAGAGAGACAAACAACTACTGGACCACGAGGGGAGAATTCGAGAGATAAGTGATACCATAAGACGAAACAACATTAGAATAATTGGGATTCCAGAAGAAGAAGAAAGAGAAAGAGGAGCAGAAGGTATACTGGAGAGGATTATTGTAGAGAATTTCCCTAATATAGCAAGGGGAACAAGCATCAAAATCCAGGAGGTGCAGAGATCACCCCTCAAAATCAAAGGGAATCGGTCCACACCCCGCCATCTAATAGTAAAATTTACAAGTCTTAGCAACAAAAAGAAAATCCTGAAAGCAGCACGGGACAAGAAGTCCGTAACATACAATGGTAAAAATATTAGATTGGCAGCAGACTTATCCACAGAGACCTGGCAGGCCAGAAAGAACTGGCATGATATATTCAGAGCACTAAACGAGAAAAACATGCAGCCAAGAATACTTTATCCAGCTAGGTTATCATTGAAAATAGAAGGAGAGATAAAAGGCTTCCAGGACAAACAAACACTGAAAGAATTTGTAAACACCAAACCAGCTCTACAGGAAATATTGAAAGGGGTCCTCTAAGCAAAGAGAGACCCTAGCAGTATTACCAGAAAGGAACAGAGACAATATACAGCAACAATCACCTTACAGGCAATACAATGGCACTAAATTCATATCTCTCAATAGTTACCCTGAATGTAAATGGGCTAAATGCCCCAATCAAAAGACACAGGGTTTCAGAATGGATAAAAAAACAAAACCCATCCATATGCTGCCTACAAGAGACTCATTTTAGACCTGAAGACACCTCCAGATTGAAAGTGAGGGGGTGGAAAACAACTTACCATGCTAATGGACATCAAAACAAAGCTGGGGTGGCAATCCTTATATCAGATCAATTAGATTTTAAGCCAAAGACTATAATAAGAGATGAGGAAGGACACTTCATCATACTCAAAGGGTCTGTCCAACAAGAAGATCTAACAATTTTAAATATCTATGCCCCTAACATGGGAGCAGCCAACTATATAAACCAATTAAT
>RCUC01129374.1:0-12518 GCA_003697995.1 Taxidea taxus jeffersonii
TTTTTCTGAGGATTAAACAAGAAGCATTTTGTACAATGTTTGCCACATAGCGAGCACTCAGTAAAAATTAGGAGAGATTGCTATTGTTATCTCATTACCAAATGAATTAGTCTCAGCAAATACAGAAATGATGAAGACTCACTTAATAATGTTCTTGAAATTATTACCACATCTGGAAAGACATCTAAAAGTAAAATGATCTTATAGTTTTATTAGCAGAAATAGCATATATACTGAATAAAACAACCAACCAATCATCACAGCATGCCCCCATAATCCCAATGTCATGTCCTGAAGTCTCAGAGAGGAAAAAAAAGAAAAATTGACCTCAATGCAAAAGAATACAAAGCCTGGCAAACCTGTTAGTTTTCTATTGCTGTACAATAAATTACCCAAATTTAATGGCTTGAAACAATTCAAAGTATTATGTCACATGGGTTAAGTGTGCAGGTTAGCTTGGTACTCTTCCCTGGGTCTCCTGTGGCTATGTCAGTCATGGCCACAATCTCATCAGTGGCCTGGGTCCTCTTCCAAGTTCACTGATTGTTGGTAGAATCAGTTCCTTGTGATCATAGGACTGAATCTTCATTTTTCTCACTGACTGTTGGCTGGGAACTACTCTCAATTACTAGATGCCACCTTCTTGGGCTCCTACTAGTGGTGCCCTCCAGGAATAGTTCACATGACGGTTTGCTTCTTCAAGGCCAGCAGGAGAGCATCTCTCCTGCCTGGAATTTCCCTGACCTATAGATCCCCTCTCCCCCTTTAAAGGGCTCTCCTGACTAGGTCCAGCCCACCCAGCACAGCCTCCCTTTCAATTAACTCAGCCAACTGATTAGAGACCTTAATCACATTGCAAAAATCCCTTCACCTTTGTCATACAATATAGCCCAACCATGCATCACCGTGATAGCCATCACTTTTGTAGTTCTTCCCTATACACAAGGGGAAGGGATTACATGGACCATGTGTACTAGGAGACAGGAAACAAGGGGCTAATTTAGAATTACACCCACCACAATCTGAAATCAGATACTACAACCATAAAGCAGAATTCACAGACTTACTTATTCTCAGATTGAGTAAAAAAATTGTATTATTTTTAAATAAAGATAGAAACTGAGAAATAATAGACTCTGGAATAAACACAGTGGGTTGAACACATTCACTTACCTCTCCCGTCTCCCCCAAATACACTTGAATGACAAGAAAACAATCAAACTGTAAAGCTTCCAGGACAAGGAGAATAAGGGGGCATGAACAAAGATGTTGACAAGCATTTGGAAGGTGGAAATGGATAGAGACATGGTAAATGGCCCTAGTAGAAGAGAAAAAGCTGAACCCAGGTGCTCCCAGAGGCTGATACCAACAAAGAGAACCCCAGAAAGACGCAGGGATCAGAGGGCCCATATAGCTGGGAGCAGGCTAAAGAATGAAGAGGTGGCTGCCATCGATATGAAGAACCGTTGTACACTTACACCGCCCCCCCCCACTCCATATAGCAAGACAACATTTACAATGCCCACAAGAGATTCTGGATTCAAGGACAGCAGAGAAACTAAGTGACATTTTATACATTGTTTTAATTAAGATGTCTTACCCCAATTACCTTCCCCACTGCTTTCAAAATTCTGAGAATACTTCATCCTAAAATTCTTCGCTCAGCCAACCTGTCTGCCAATTCTAAGGGTAGTGTATTCGTTTTCTGGGGTTTCCATAACAAAATCCCACAGACTGGATGGCTTAAACAAAAAACAAAAACAAAAAAATTATTTTCTCACTGTTCTGGAGACTAGAAGTCCATGATCGAGGTGTCTCCAAGTCAGATTTCTCCTGAAGCCTCTCTCGTTGGCTTACACTTTCCATCGTGTCCTCAGATAGTTTTCCCTCTTTATGTGTGTGTGCCTTATCTCTCCGTGTGTCAAAATTTGCTCTTCTTATAAGGACAACTGTCAGATTTGGGTTAGGGCCCATCCTACAAGTCTCATTTTAACTTCATTACCTCTTTGCAGCCCCTCCCTTCAATACAGTCATATTCTGAAGTACTGAGGGTCAGGACTTAGATATATGAATTTTGACTAATACAATCCATCTCACAACACATAAAATAAAAGTGCTTTTATAGCAAGCCAAGTCTTTAAAAGGAGGAGGTGCTCCACCAAAATGAAGCTGAGGAAAAAGAAGTTCTAACATGGGAAAGAGGCAGAGGGGTTTTCCTAGAATGACAATGACAGAAGTCCTAGGACCAAGCCTGTGGAAGAGCAGCCAGACTGATCCAGGGAGACAAGGAGGGAGCCAGCATGGGGCAAATGGATGACATGGCACGCTAAACTGCATTGAATGCACTTCTGTGGTTCTGACAATGACAGGTACAAAGAGATCTAAGCAAACAAAAGGAACTAAGCCATTATTAAATTCAAAGAAATCCAAAGTTGTGAAGGAAACAAGTGTAATCACAGAGTACTGCAGGGTTCAGGAGTGAACAATATTCATATATCCTAATCAAGTAAATACTGAATATTAATTCAACCAAAAGTTGTGATGTGACCATTTGGGGGAAGATAATAGGGAAAAAAGTGGGAAAAGGGGGTGGGCTAAATTTGTTAAATCCACATATTCTTTAATAAGAAGTTGGTAAAGAATGGCCAAAATTGGATCATAAGGAGACCACAGTTTAAGCATGTTAATGAGAAATCTAGAAGTAAATAGAAGAAAGATAGATGAAAGTTACCACCTCTGGAAATTCAGGGGTCAACACAGGTGCAGCCAAGGGCTGACATTTTTATTATCAGCTTTAAGTTCTTCTTGCCTTTTTAAAACTACTTACATGCATCCCTTTGGTTAAAAAATATATAAGTAATTTTAAAATATCTGACACAAAAAAAGGAAAACATTATACAAAGAAAATATGAGAACATTGCCACAGGTAAGAATAGGAAGAGATATCCACCTCCTACATTTATTTTAAGCATCTCAAAAACCATTATGGTGTAGAAAGTTACTTATTACTGAAGTAATGGACATGCTAGTTACTCTGTATTTGCCTTCTATGCATGGGGCACCATGGAGACGAAGATGAAGAAGAAAATGGTTGTTTCCTCAAGCAACTAGAGGAATAAACACAAGGAATAGCAGTTCAAAGGGATAGACATAAAACTATCTGTATTTTTTGAAATCCTAAGGTATTCTCCTTTTTTTTTTTCCTATCATAAGAAACTGCTTAACGCTTTGCTACCTCACAGAGACCTCTGACATCTTATCTCACTCTCCTCTTTCTAAGTCAACTTTTGACAGGTTTTTAGGGGGTAGTCTACACTTCCTATATCCATTTTTATTCTTACTGCATTTAACTTTCCAGTGCAATGAGGAATGCAGTATGGAAGCCCCCATATCTTCAAATCTCTGAGTGCTTTTCAGACCTCTCGTTTTTTTTTTTTTTTCAGTGACAACTCTGCTACCATTCAACAACGTTGATATTTACTCTTGAAACTTACTTTCGTTGTGGCTTCAATGACACACTCTTTCCCAAAGTTTTCAAAGGTTTGACTTTGAAATCTCTGGCCAATAAGTCTTCCACCAGCTCATGAAATGCTGAGGTTTCTGGAAGTTTCCTACCCAAACTCACCTTACACCTTTCTCAGGTGTCTTCACAGCAATCCAAGCGCTTCGAATAACTCCAAGGTGACTTCAGTGTTCTCTTTCCCAGTCCCCGCATTCTTGACTGTGTGTCTCACAAACACATCAAGTATAATGTGTGTTTACTTGCAAAAACCATCCCTTCTCCTGCACGCTGTCCATCTATTCATTCATGCCAGAAACCTAAGAATTAAACTCTAAAACAATTCTCACCCATTTCCCTATAGGACACTAAGTCCCATAAAGTCCACCCCCTAAAAAGTTCCATACATGTCCTCCCATCTCCATCCTCACTAACATAACTCTAGTTTAGGCCATTAGCATTCCTTTAAGACTTTATTTAGACAGGGCAGATTTAGGTTCACAACAAAAGTGAGAGGAAGGCATGGAGATTCCCCATATTTCCCCTGCCCCCACACAGACGCAGCCTCCGCCATGATCAACATCCCCCACCAGAGTGGTACATTTATCAAAATTAATGAGCCTACACTGACACATTATAATCACCCTAAACCCACAGATTACATTAGAGTTCATTTTGGGTTTGGACCAATGTCTGATGACACGTATTCATCATTATGGGATTATAAAGGGTATTTTCACTGCCCTGAAAAATCCTCTGTGCTCAGCCTATTCATAACCCCCTGCCCCTACAAACCCTGGCGAACAGTGATCCAAATAATTTTGCCTCTTCCAAAATATCATCTTGTTGGAATCATACAACATACAGAATTTTCAGGCTGACTTCTTTCACCTAGTAATATGTATTTAAGCTTTCTCTAGGTCTTTTCATGGCTTGATAGTTTATTTCCTTTTTGCACTGAATAATATTCCACTGTCTGAATGTACCACAGTTCATTTTTCCATTCACCTACTGAAATACATCTTGGTTGCTTCCAAGTTTGGGTAACTATGAATAAAGCTTCTTATATATAAACATCCATGTGCAGGTTTTTGTATGTAAATAAGGTTTTCAACTCCTTTAGGTAAATGCCAAAGAGCATGACTGCTAGATCATGTAGTAAGGTGTGCTTAGTTTTGTGAGAAACCATCCAATTGTCCTCCAAACTGGCTGTCCCATGTTGCATTCCACCAGCAACAAATGCGAGTTCCTGGTGCTCCCTGTCCTCACTAGCCTTTGGTGGTGTTGTGCTAGGTTTTGGCCATTCTAATGGATGGACAGTGGTATCTCACTGTTGGTTCAATTTGCATTTTCCGAATGACATTTGGAGTAGGATATCTTCTCATATGCCTCCTGTATCTCTTCTTTGCTGAGATGCCTGTTAAGCTCTTTGGCCAACTTTTGGATTCAAGTTGTTTAATTTTTCAGAGTACAGAATTCTAGGTTGTTGGCATTTTTTTCTCTCAAGGCATGAAATATTTCACTGCGCTCTCTTTTGTTGACATGTTTCTGAGCAGAAGTCAGCTATAATTTTTATCTTTGTTCCTCTATACTTAAGATGGTTTTCTTTCCCCTCTGGTTTTCTTTATCCTTGATTTACTTTAGTTTGAAAATGATATATCCAAGTGTAGTTTGTTTTGTTTTTGTCTTGACATTTATCCTGCTTGATGTCCTCTGACCTTCCTGGAGTTACGCGTCTGATATTATCTTGGAGGAAATTCTCAGTTTTCATTGTTTCAAATATTTCTTCTGTTCCTTTCTCTCTTTATTGTCCAGTGGTGTTCCCATTATGCATATGTTACACCATTTGTAGTCGTCCTGCAGCCCTTGGATAGTCTACTCTGTTCTTTTCCATCTTTGTTCTCTCTGCTTTTCAGTTGTAAAGGTTTTATTGAGATATCCTCAGTTTCTTCCCTCAGCTGTATCCAATCTACTAATCAGCCCATCAAAGGCATTCTTCATTCCTTTTGTGTTTTTGATCTCTAGTATTTCTTTTTGTTTCTTAGGATTTCCATCTCTCTGCTTCTGTTGCCCATCCTTGCATTCTGTCTACTTTATCCATGAGAGCTCTTGGCATACTAATTATGGCTGTTTTAAATTCCCTGTCAGAGAAAGACAAATACCGTATGACTTCATTTATATGTGGAATCTAAACAACAATAAAAACAAATAAAAAACAAATGAAAAATAGAAACAGACTCACAAATACACAGAACTTTTGATTGCCAGAGAAGAGGGGGTAGGAAGCGGATGAAAGAGGTGAAAAGCATTAACAGGTACAAACTTCCAGTTATGAAATAAATAGGTGAAGGGAATGAAGAGTTTAACATAGGAAATATAATCAATAATATTGTAATAATTTTATATGGTGATTGTACTTATGGTGAGCATTATGTAATGTATGGAATTGTCAAGCCTCTATGTTGTAATTAATATAACATTATAACCATCGTTCAATTAAAAAAATGCCCTGCCTGATAATTCCAACATCCTTGACAAGTCTGGTTCTGATGCTTGCCCTGTCTCTCCAGACTGTGTTTTCTGCCTTTCTGGATGACTTATAATTTTTTCTCAATAGCTGGACATGATGAACTGCAGTAAATACACTTTTAGTAATGTGGTTTTGAGGTGGGGTGGGGTGAGGAGAGAAGCATTTTGTCCTCCTATGATTAGGTCTCGGTCTTTGAGCGAGCCTAGGGAATGTGAACTTGACAAGTGTTTCTCAGTTCTGCCCCCCTCAGCCCCCTCAGGATGGCTGGACTGGCTGTAGTTGGGTATGTTCCTTCTCCCAAGCAGAAGGCTAGAGCCAGCAGCAATTGTGTATTTCCATTCTTCCAGGTTGGTTAGGCTCTGATAATGACCCCAGCAGGGTAGGGTCTGGTTAATTAGTTTGCCCTGAAGGCAGGCCTTATTAAGAACAGATTGCTCCTGTGTATTTCAAAATGGCTTCTTTTCTCCTCACCCTGCAGGAAGCACAAGAGTTTTCTCCGATATTTACTGTGAGAACCTGGCCAAACTCCTGGATGGAGGGAACGTGGGGACCTCCCCTGTGACCAAATTTGCCTGGAAATCTTACCTCTCAGAGTTGTCTACACCAAGCTCCCAGCCATTCGCAGTTACCGTTGGCATTTCCCGACTTGGCACTCCTTCCAAGATGGCTTCCACTTGTCTCTGTTCAGGTAAGCTGTGACTCCTGGCATTTGCCTGTCTCTCCAGTCTTAGGGGCAGCTATTTGTCCTGTGTCCTCGTCTTTCTTACAGATCCCAGAAGAGTTAATTCTTCAATCTCTTTAGCTCTTCAGGCGCTTGTCAGTTTTCATCTGGTCTATTAAAATTGATCCTGTTTTCCCTTTCTCCCACATTCTTTTTTTCCTACCCATCTTTCCACATCCTGCAGTTGAGCTTTCTCTTTCATTCCTCTCTGCCCCTGCGTATGCTATTTTCATTTGCCGTTACTTCCTTTATCCACCTATCTAAGTCTTACTGTGTGAGTCAAGATTCCAGTGGTTACCTGCGGAAGTAAAGAGAAACCAAGCTGGTGTTAATGTAGAAAGGGAATTGTTTGGCTTATGGGGCTGAATTTGAGGGTTTGCTGGTTTCAGGAATAACTGGCTTAAGGGCTCAAAATTTGTCATTGGGATTCTGTTTTTCTCTTTCCCTCTGCCTATTCCTGCTTTTTGACATGTGTTGATTTAATTCTCAGTGACACTGCCCTGGCAAGTGGCTGTGATAATTCCAGCCTCCTATTCTTGAGGCTGAAGTCCAGCTAGAATGAGAGAATCTCTCTTTCCAGGCATCTAAGCAACCCTAATTGACTCCAGTCATGTGACCACCCCTGACCCAATTGCTAAACCTGGGCAAACAGAAAGCATTTATTGGCTTAGATCTGGGTTGCCCCATTTGTTGCCCATGAACGTATTCCATTATTCCACCAGACCCCAAGGACTAAGAATGGCAGAGGGATAGATCTCCTGCTAAATGCCAGGGGCTGTTACCCAAGGTACGATAAATAGCTGTTAGACAACTAAAACATAGTCATCCACTATTTTATTTTAAGATTTATTTACTGAGAAAGAGAGGGAGAGAGAGCAAGGAGAAGGGACAGAGAAGGAAGGAGAGAGAATCTCAGCTGACTCCGTGCTAAGCATGGAGCCCAACAGGGTACTAGATCTCAGGACCCTGAGATTACAACCTGACCTAAACCAAGAGTCACTTAACTGACGGAGTCACCCAGGTGTCCTCACTATTTTCTTTTCTTAAGACTCAGCTTAAGCATCCCCACTAGCCTGAGGACCCTCTTTGAGGTCAGAGGTTATATCTTTTTCATCCTTGAGCTTTAATTCCTTAAACATATTAAGCAGTCAATAAGTATGTGCTAATGAAAAGCACGCCTACAGGAAAACAGCAGGGGTAACAACTAACTGCCAGGGGAAGTTGGGGAAAGTTTCAAAGAGAACGTATCACTCAGACAAGTCTGGCAGATGAGTCTGGCTGCACCAGGAGTGGGGAAAATAGCAAAAAGCGCATCCAAAAAAGAGTAATAGCTTATGAAATTGCATGGACTAGCAGGGGGCATTTAAACCTAAATCATCTAGATTAGGGGAAGTGGGAGATAAAGTGGCAGGTCATGGGACAGGACAGGAAGATTGGGGAAAGCTTGTAAAAGACAAGGAAACAAGAAAAAGCTCAAGATTTATATTTATCTCTAAGCAATGGGGAATTACCATGAGATTTTAAGTGAGGGATGAATACAGTCAAATATTTTACTTTAGTAAAGCAACATTGATTTCTTTCTTCTTCCAATCTGTCCTCCGCCCTACTGGGAGAGTCAAAAAACCAATTAGGAGACTGTTACCAAGGGGTGCCTGGGTGGCTCAGTGGGTTGAAGTCTCTGCCTTCAGTTTGGGTCATGATCCCAGGTCCTGGGATGGAGCCCCGCATCTGGCTCTCTGCTCAGCGGAAAGCCTGCTTCCTCCTCTCTCTCTCTCTCTCTGCCTGCCTCTCTGCCTGCTTGTGATCTCTGTCTGTCAAATAAATAAATAAAATCTTAAAAAAAAAAAAAAAAAGACTGTTACCAAATCAGGCCAGAGAATATGAGGGACATCAAAAGAAGTATTTTTAGGAGGTAGAACTGAGAACTGATAGTGATCACAACCATTCAGAGATGGATGCATGAGAGAATGTGGGAGATTATCAGATTATCAGACTGACTAGGTAGGAGACAATGCTATGAACACAGATAAAGAATACAGAAAAAAGAAAGGCATTCTGAAATCTGCCTCCTCTTCCTTCTCTTTGCTTTTTTTGTCCCATGCTCTTTTGTGTTGCTTCCCAACCCAAGAAAACCTTTGACCCATACCATGTGCATCACAGTTCAGCAAGATCTCCCCCAAATTGATGAATATCTTGCCAAGGCTCTAAGGACAAACATGGGATAATGTTTCTCGAAACCTGTAAAGAGGAGTCCTGATGATTATAATCTGCATAGATTATAATTTTTCCCAGGAGAGCACGATGGGAAATAGAGAGTTGAAGAAATCTGAGCACAGGACCAAGTCCTTGCAAAGGAGAAGGCAATGAGGGAAAACGGCAAAGACGAGGTCTAATCCTACATTTCCTGCCAGTAACTAACTGCCTTTTGCTATGGTTAGAGTATTGTGTCTCAGGACTCTTTGACAGGTCGGTCTGGGTACTAAATCTATGGGAAGAATTTTAAAGCACTTACAGTAGAAAAATTAACTTCCTTTTTGGAGTCTGTGAAGACCAATTCCCTGTACACACGAGGGCATCACACTCCTGGAAAAGTAGGACTAAATGTTCTCCTGACAGCAGGATCTGCCTGCTTAACCAATTTATAGCTAATAGCATCCTGCTGTTCAGGAGTTGGCCATGATAATAATACCCAGTATTAGTGGGAGTGGGGGCAATGGACATGTTCAGCCTGCTGGTTCAGTTGTAAGTGTGCGGAGTCTTTCGGGCCATTTGGACACCACATATTAAGAAGTCTTCTTCGGGGGCGCCTGGGTGGCTCAGTGGGTTAAAGCCTCTGCTTTAAGCTCAGGTCATGATCTCAGGGTCCTGGGATCGAGCCCCACGTCGGGCTCTCTGCTCAGTGGGGAGCCTGCTTCCCCCTCTCTCTCTGCCTGCTGCTCTGCCTGCTTGTGATCTCTCTCTCTCTCTCTCTGTCAAATAAATAAAATCTTAAAAAAAATAAAGAAGTCTTCTTCGAGTGTGCATAAGCTTTTCTCCAGTAATTCCATTTTCAGGAAGTATTTATGCATATGTGCAGAAATTTACTACAAGTATGTCCAGGGTGTTCTTTAATCATAAAGATTAGAAATACCTTAAATATCTTAACAATAAGGACATTTAGATTTTTTTAAAATAATGGACTTCAGACAATGAATTTCAGTAAAGATATTAAAGTGAAAATACAGATGTATATGTATTGATGTGACAAGAAATTCTTGACATTTTAGCAACTTAAACACATAACAGAGGCTATAAGCTAGTGCTTTTTTATCTTAATTTCTTTTATTTTTTTATTAACATATAATATATTATTAGCCCCAGGGGTACAGGTTTGTGAATCGCCAGGTTTACACACTTCACAGCACTCACCAAAATCTAGTGCTATTTTTTGAAAGAAAAAAGTGAACTAGAATACTACTTGGAACTATTAATTGTTTTCTTCACTCCCACCCCTGTGATTTTCTCCCACTCAAACTTTGAAATGCAGGGACCCCAATACACTAGGAGGAATTTTAGAAATAGATTAAGAAAGAAACTAAAAAAATACAAGCAATGCTTGTCTCCCAAGTTTAAGGGTGACAAGTTTAGGTATGAGGAAGCGAAAATTTGAAAATGGCCAAACCAGTTTCGTCCTGTCCCTTTAAGAAAAGCCCTCAAGCTGAGGGGAGGGAGAGAAGATTGTAGTAAACTGGAAAGGCAGACTACACAGCACACTGCCCCTCCTCCTTGGGCTGAATTTGCAGGTGGACTCCCTCCCCCATTTGGAGATCCCACGGGAAGTGACCGATGTTCATCTTCCTATACGAATTTTGGGAAGTAAGTCCTCTGGGTCCAGGTTGAGATGAGTTCTGCCCCACACAGGCAAGAGGAAGACAATTGTCGAGATTAGTCACTGGTGGGGCAACCTTCCCCTCCCAAGTTCCCCTCATTACAGGAGTATCCCGGAAGGCACCCAAGGACTGAAGTGAGCATATTCTCGTTGGCCCCAGAGAGTTGAAAAAAAGGTCGGTGGGTCTGCGTGTGGTCTTACTGCCAGGACTTGGAAGAGTTCCTAAACACAAAGGGGTGGTGGGGAGAGGGATCCCCATTCATTATTCCTCATTCAGTGAGCTCACAGCTAGAGCTACTCATCTCTCATGGAGGGTGAAGAAAGCAACAGACTGAAGGCATATCTGCTTCTTATAGACCTAAATGGCTCAAGGCAACATAGTTCACTTCTGCTCACATCCCCACCCCCAAGCTTCCCCCTGGGCAGGAGCTAATCCATAGACCACAGAGATGGAGAGAGGTTTGCAAAGGTAGCACACAGCTGAGTGGCAGCTTGCCATTGTCCCTTCCACACTGTGGAAAGTGCACAAATATCTGGTTTCTCCTACAGCTTTAATCCTGGTACTTTTAAAAACTTGCAGTATTTACAAAGGAAGTATAAAATGTTCCAGAAGCAATGAAAGGGATTTAGTGGGTAAAATATGGAAAACTAAACATATACATTAAAAAAAAAAAAAACAATAGCAAGTGACTACTTGCTTTTGTGTAGGGCAGCAATATAATTTTTATTCTTTGCGCTGAAAACATCTATTAGAAATTGAAATATGGATTGGGAAATTGAAGATTTCGTTTTTGCTTATGGGTTGTAGTCTCTGTGTACCAAATTTAGTAGCATTTGATCTATGGTTGGAGTTACTGGACTGTTTTTGGTAGTATCAACTTAACAAAACTTACATAAAAATCTTGAAAAACCATTTGATCTAGTAATTTTACTCTTGGAAGTTTATTCTAACAGCAACCTCAAAACATGAACATTTTAACTGTAACTAGATAGATAAATGATAGATTTTTTAAATTTATACAAGAAGAAATGGAAACAATATAATTAACCAAAAATAAAAGGATCAATAAGTTATGGTAAATCCACTCCATGAACTACTAAAACTAAATTAGAAATAAGGTTTTTTAATTAAATGTATTTATTTGGCAGAGAGAGAGGGAGAGTGAGAAAGAGTACAAGCAGGGGGAGCAGCAGGGAAAGGGAGAAGCAATCCCCCCATGTGGGGCTCAATCCCAAGACCCCGAGATCACGAACTGAGAAGGCAAACCCTTAATCACTGAGCCACCCAGGTACCCCTAGAAATAAGTTTTTTTTTTTAAGATTTTATTTATTTGACAGAGATCACAAGTAGGCAGAGAGGCAGGCAGAGAGAGAGAGGAGGAAGCAGGCTCCTCGCAGAGCAGAGAGCCCGACGTGGGGCTCGATCCCAGGACCCTGAGATCATGACCCCAGCCGAAGGCAGCGGCTTAATCCACTGAGCCACCCAGGCGCCCCTAGAAATAAGTTTTAATGAATGGGAAAATGATTACTATATAACAGTAAGTATAGACAGCATAGTTTAAAATTATAGGTACTGCTTGTTGACAATTGTATAAGAAAAATCTATGCATAGAAAATTCTGGAAAAAAATCACAATAGTGTATTTTAAAGGATCAAATCATATAATTTTTTCTTATTTTTAAAATTTTGATGACATTACTATATTCAGAATAAAACATTATTTTGGACATCATATGTAAGCTTGCTACTACCATTAAAAGATGCTTCTGAAGGGTGGCTGGGTAGCTTAGTTGGTTAAGTACCTGACTCTTGATCTTGGCTCAGGTCTTAATCTCAGGATCATGAGTTTGAGCCCCATGTTGGGTTCCATGCTGGGTGTGGAGCCTACTTTAAAAAAAAA
>RCUC01129375.1:0-12877 GCA_003697995.1 Taxidea taxus jeffersonii
TTCAGCCACTGGTCTGCCGTAATTGATTACAGCAACAGTAGGAAGCGAGTACAGTCTTCTGGAGGATGATATGGAACCAATCGATTATGTTGGAAATCCATAAATGAAAAGTAGGAATCCGTCATTCGTCATGCCTCTCTGGTGTGAACAGTACCACTGGCTATCTAAACAACGGAGGCAAAGAAACACCTCTTCCTAGACGCAGCCCAGCAAATGAGTGGACAAAAGAGAAGGCTGGGATGTTATTATTTGACGAGGCCTGACGGATCAGTGCGTGTGGTCAGCAAACACCCACGCTGCTCCCGTCACAAGCAGGAGAAAGAAAATACTACCATCATTCATCCTGCAAAACAAAACCAAACCACAAAAAAAACATAGCCCATGTCTGATTAATTCTCTGCAAATCACCAGCTTACAAGAGATACAGGGAAAGACAGCAGTTTGAACCGCACGGTCAGGAAGCAATTGGCACTCAATGTCCTGAACTCACAAGAAATCAGTCATGGGGAAAGGGGATGGGAACATCATTTAGAGATGAAAGACATATTCCTAAAACCAGCAAAGTTGATACAAACCGGTCAGGAATACTCCCCTGAGGGTGCAATGCCCAGAAGCCCCAGGAAGGGATCACCCTGAGAACCGAGATGCTGCTGACGTCCAGGGGGCGGGAGCAGGGCTGCAGGGGCGGCAGAGGCTATGCGGGTGCACGTCTCAGGGTAGCTCAGCACATGCTCCGGCTGTGCGCACTAGGTCGTGTCTGTTAAACAGCGGAGGAAATGGGCGGCCCCTGACTCTGGGCAGTGAGACATCACCTCCCCCTGGACACCCTTCCCCCCCACTCCCCCTTCCCATTCCCATGCACTCTCCCTCTCTCCCCTTTCTCCCCACCCCTTCCCCACTCACTCCACTGCACTCTCACTTCCCAACCTCTCCTTTACTCACCCCTCCAGCCCCTCCACCACTCACCCTCCCCCACTTACCCCTTTCTCTCTCGCCCCACTCCCACTTTCCCCATCCCCCCAGTCACACGTTCTCCTTGTTTCTTCCAACACAAGGTGCTTATTATTCCCTCTGCTGAGGACACGTTTGCTGAAAACTCATCTTTTCCACCTCATTCTTGAAATGTGTGCTCAGAGGTCACCACTTCCAGATGGACTTCCTGTCCCTGCTTCCCACTTTGAACTTCTCCCCCAAGCTTGTTTCCCTGCACAGCCTCGCCGCTCCCCAGGATTCCTGTTCCTGTTTGCTTGTGGACCTGCCCTGCTGCCGAACAGAGACGCTCTCCAGGGCCCGGCCCGTGGTCCACGCCTCCTCTGCCGTGCTTCTGGGCTGACCTTCTTTGGTGCACCCAAAAGCAACGTCTACCTCGAGGACAAGGCACTCGGGACTCTTAAAATGGGCATTTAGACATGTGCTGTCATTTCAAATTCGAGGCGAAGAACCGTAAGAAGCCACAAAACTGTTACATCTCGTATAAGACAGGTCACATATGGCATCTTATTAGAGAAATGAATCCTTTTAAATGCCCATAAAACTCGTAGTAACTAACTGGGTGGGCTCAGTGGCTGGGGCATGAGACTCTTGATCTCGGGGTCGTAAGTTTGAGCCCCACGTTGGGCACACTGCTTAATTATTAATTATTAAAAAAAACCTGTTAGTGACTACTGAACCAAACCACCAATCAATCTAAGAGCAGCACGGCATATGGCCTTGCCAAAACTGCTTGAAAGGTCTGCCTGTGTCCTGTGAGGTGCAGACATTGCAGGAGGGTTAAGAGAGAGCTGAGGAGGCTGCCCTTGCTTCTTGTGGGAACCGTGGGAGGTTTCCAGGTCAGACTTTCTGGAACAGAGAGGGTTTCTGGCCATCCTGCAGCCTTCACAACCCTGCCCTGTGCCTCTTGCTCTCCCAGGACAGCCCATTTGCCAAGAGAGAATCTAAAGATGGCCACACTGTGATGAGTTCCCAAAGGAATGTTCCTTGGAGGGTACTTTCCTCTGGCATGAGCACTCAGAAACCCACCCCACCACCCACAGCGCCCCCGCCTCGAAGGATGTTCCCAAAGGAGTGGTGGTTTTTTGGAAGCTGGAGAGACAGCTTGAGCGGAAGAAGGCACTGAAAGTCGCCTGTGACTGAATGCGTGTCCGTTTGTGGCGTGGAAAGCTCCCCTCTCCTCTGGCTTATAGTTCAGCCTTTGTGCCTAGGACTAGAGCAAAACCTCCAGCCCCACCAGGGAAAGTGAGTAAGTAAAAGGAAGACCTCAAAGGAAGGTTCCGGTGGTTCAAACAGGGAAGAGAAAATTTTTTATTATGTTTCTGTCCCAAACGCTCTGTCCCCGTTTAGAGGGGTCCCGAGGCTGTTCTGGTTTTCAACCTGCCGCCTGGCATCTTCCAGGACTGGGACTCAGAGCTCAGGGAAACTTGAAAGACCAGCAGACACTTCAGCCCAAAGTGACCTCAGAAGAGTCAACACTCGGCCTGTCTCATTCCGGGAAGCCCAAGAGAGAGGGTCCCACCTTAGGTCATTCGCGGGTGGACCCAGCCCAGGAGTCGCTGTTCAGGCGAGAAGGGGAAGGGCCTCGACACACAACCCTTTGCTCTAACCGCTGGCACGGAGGACGGTCCCCTCCAGCAGCCCCGGGCCAGGGAGTCTGGGGCAGGGAGAGAAGTTGCACATGACACCACTGATCCGAGTGAAACCCTCTCACGCGAGCTCCCTTTTATTCTCTTTTTGATCCTAATGCAGCTTTTAGATAATGCAAATAGATCACAGGCCAACATGATCTGACAAGATAATGGAGCTTTCATTGCTGCCTGATTAACTTGGCTGTAGGGTTCCACCTCGACCCTTTCGGCATGATGGTCCTAATTAATAATGATTACTCCCAAAATGTGCAAATGGAACGATAAACGAAGAACCAACTAATTAACCGCAACCATTTCTACTAATCATTAGTTAACGCCCCATTTTGTCATCATTACACTGAGGCGCATGCAAGGACAGATAAAACAGGGTCAGCCTTTTTGCCCCCATAAACCTGACAGCCATATTTTCTTTCCCAATAAAAGACAAACAAGTAATTAAACTGAGAGCTGGAGTAAGGGCCACAGAATTCGATTACTTCAATATTCCACTGGTGGGTGAAACAGGACCATTTTTCAAAATAAGTGCTGAAGCCGCCCCTTCCCCAGGCTTGCTTCAGAGGTGGAAATCGTCTTCCCTCCAATCAGCAGGAGGTGGCACCACGCAGGATGGCCCTACACGCGGCCAGGGGACCCCAGAGCCCGGTGCCACCAGCCTGCCATCGCGCAGTGACCCGTCCGGAACCTCAGGCCGCGGTGTCCCTGGGAGGTGGTGGCCACGCTGTCTGGCTCCAAGGCCTCCGCGGGCGGAGGGGACTCCAGCTGGCCACGGGGACAGGGGCGGTGCCACTCTGCTGGGGGCCCGGTGGCTGCTGCGGTGGCCGCACTCGGTCCAGCTCCCTGCTGGTGCTGAGCCCCGGGTCGGGGCCGGAGTTTGGGGTGGGCAGACGGGCCGGGCCCCGCCTCCCCCAGGCAGCCTCCCGCGGGGTCGCCTCCAGACACAGACTGCCCGGAGGAGGGGAGAAGGGCTCACTCAGCAATTTGTTCTGCCTTTTCTTGACCAGCAGTAAATAATTTAGTAGGTAACAGTTATCTGAAGGGATGCATTTGTGAAGGCAAAGATCAGGGAGACATTTATAAAGTAGTGGCTCCTGGGAAAAGAAAGCCACCCGAGACGTGACCCGGCCGTATGGAAACACTGTCCTATTCTCCTTCAGGTTCCACTTATCCATTTCAGATGAATACCCCCTCCCTTTTTTTCATAGTTTTCTGAAAATGCCTCTTACTGGCCTAAAGGTTGTATGAAATCAACATTATTTTTATAACATTTGGGTCATTTCTTTCAAAAATGTGTACTCTTTAAATATTACTAACCTTAACCGTTCAGATGTAAAGATATGCAGCTTGCTAGAAAGTTTAAAGTATACAGTTTCTTGTTAAATAATAAACATCAAATAGAAGGCAGCATTTGACAACAGACTTCAGCTTGTATTTAAAATATTTCATAAAGGCATAAGCCTCAGTGTAATGGTGAAATATTTCCGGGTCTCTCCCTCTGACGGGAGGCAGGGATTGGAAGCAGGAACGCAGGTAATGCAGGTAGGACCCCACGGTTCAGTTGTGCAGCTGACTGGCTGCTGTATCTGGAGAACATACAGACAAACAAGAAGCAATATCTTCCACGGGTCTTAGTTCCATTTGTTAAGTGCAATACCCTGTTCACTGCTGGTGGTGAAGATGGTTGTGATGAGAGAGTTTGTGCGACATAAGACAATGAAGAATATAAGGTTTCATAAATAAAATAAGGAGAAACATCTTTATATTTGTATAAGCACAACAATGGCAGTTGTGCTTATCTAGCAAAAGCAGAGCAATTAAAATCAGGTGAGGGGACACGGAACATCTCCACACTTAACTTATAACAATAGAAAAAAATGTGAGACAGAGAGGAGGGAGGGAGGGAGGGAGGAAGAAAGGAAGAAAGGAGGAAAAAGGAAAGGAAGGAAGAAAGAGAAGAGAAGAGAAAAGAGGGACAGGGAGGGAGGACAGAAGGAGGGATACAGGGAGGGAAGAATAGAGAGAGGGAAGGAGAAATAGAGTTGAGTAAATAAGGTTTAAATTGTACAAACCACCACTGGTGGTCTGTAAGCCCCGTGTCTCGGATTAAATACGAATACGTGTGTGTTCTGGAGACTGAGAGGATGGTCATCTTCAAGCGTTTTCCCCCTCACTTCTCTGCCTCAGTTGTCTAAAATGTGGTAATGCGGTTCTGTTCTTCTTTTCTGACTTGAGGAAACTTGAGTCCAGAAAGGCCCTATTGCAATGCCTGTGTGTTCTGGGATGAGAGCCCCCCTGGTGGGGTTGCAGGTACCATTCCTCATTCCTGCACTACAGAGCATAGTAACAAGCCCCCCACCACCTCTGAGCACACAGAGTGCAGCCATTCCTGACCCCTCTCAGGAATCAGGGGCTTCATCACCACAGCAAGTGTGTGCTGCGTGTCTACTCTATTCCGTAGAATCAGATTTAAATTTCACCAGACTCATTTAAATTAAAAAATTATAGAGAGGAGTCCAAGATGGCAGAGGAGTAGGAAAGCTTAGTTTCTTCTGGCTCAAGGAATTCAACTAGAAAGCTACCAAATCATTCTGAACACCTGCAGACTCCACTGGAGATCAAAGACAAGAATAGCTACAACTCTGTGAACAGAAAAGTGACCATCTTCTGCAAGCTACGGAGTGCAGAGAAGTGAATCTGTAGTGATATGTGGGAAGATAAACCACCGGGCGGGCAGGGAGTGAGCCTCTGTAAGCTGGCTACCAGCAAGTGATATAACAGTGGAGCACAAAACTAGAACTTTCAGAACTTTTGGAAGTCTTCTGTGGTGAGGGACACTCCTTCTTGAAAGGCACTCAGGTGGCAAAGTGGAGCAGAATCCTAGGTGGGACAGTGCGGTCTCAGGATCCCTGGGTCATATGAAGATGAGGAGTGCCACCAGAGCAGTGAAGCTAGCTCCAATCAGCAAGCCGGGAGTGGGCTTCAGCTTGGGGTTCCCATAAATCCCAGAACCATGATAAGATCTCCATCCACCCCCAGAAGGAGTAGTGCAATTGTGCACCACAGGAGTCTGCAGGGTTTGGAGACTTCAAATGGGATCACAAGCCTGAAATAGAAACACTTGGTAACAGACCACGTGAGCACAGAGTGCAGCCGGAGAACTGGAAAACAGGGAGATAGGAGGGATGGACTGCTTTTTCCTGATGGAGCACTGAGGAGTGGGGCCCTAAGCATTTGGCTCCAGGGCTAGAGATTGGAAGGTTGTCATCCTTTAAAGTAGCACAGAAAGCACTCAGGGAACAAAAACCATGTACAGCAATAAAGAGCAGATGACTTAGCCCGGCCCCCTGGCAAGGATGGTACAATTCCACCTGGAGCAAAGACACCTGAGAATCAGCACAACTGCTGCCTCCCCCAGAAGGTCATCAAGAACATCCAGCCAAGACCAACTTTAACAATCATAGAGAACTACAAAATTCTGGTGCTGTGTGTGTGGGGGGTAGCACATAGAAATCATGTTTCCCACATCCCCATGATTCTTTAGTATTTCAATTTTAATTTTTTGTTCCTTTTCCTTTTTCAACCAATTTCTTTTTTCATCAACTCTATTTTTAGACTTTTCAATTTTCATTTTTACAGTTACATTCTACCTATTCATTGTACTTAATTTTATATATGTACATCTATTTTTTTTTGTTTCATTGTAATTTTGGGATCTAGTTTTCTAACAGACCAAAATACACACAGGATCCAGATCAGTTCTGTTCACCAGTCTGAGTATATTCTCTTTCTTTATTTTAAAATTTTTATTTATTTATTTTTTCAGTTTCAGGTCTCTTACGGTTTTTTGCTGTATATTTCTCTGGGGACATTGTTGCCATTTTAGTATTTTGTTCTCTCATTCATCTATTCTTCTCTGAACAATATAACAAGATGGAATGAGAGGCAATACTGACTCCCAGGGACATAATCAATATGGATATAAGTGAGACATCATAACTAGATTTCAGAGTAATGGTTATAAAGATACTAGCTGGTATTTTTTAAAAAGAAACAACAACAACTAGAAGACACTTGAGAATCCCTTTCTGGAGAAATAAAAGAACTAAAATCTAAACAAGTCAAGATCAAAACAGGCTATCAATGAGATGCAATAAACAATGAAGTCTCTAACTGCTAGGATAAATGAGACAGAAGAGAGGATTAGCAATATAGAAGACAAAATGATGGAGAATAAAAAAGCTGAGAAAAAGAAATAAATAACTACTGGATCACAAGGGGAGAAGCTGAGAGATGAGTGATACCATAAAGGGAAACAATATTAGAATGATTGGGATCTCAGAAGAAGCGGAGAGAGAGAGGGAGGGAGAAGTAGGAGAAAGAGATAGAGAGGCAGAAGGTATACTGGGGCAAGTTATAGCAGAGAACTTCCCTAATCTGGGGAAGAAAACAGGCATTCAAGTCCAGGAGGCACAGAGAACCCCCCTTAAAATCAATAAAAATAGGTCAATACCCAATATATAATAGTGAAACATGCAAATCTCAGAAACAAAAGGAAAATCCCGAATCAGCTCAGAACACAAGGTCTGTAACCTATAAAGGTAGAAGCATTAGATTGACAGTGGACCTATCCACAGAGACCCAGCAGGCCAGAAATGGTTGGCATGATATATTCACAGTGCTAAATAAGAAAGATATGCTTCCAGGAATAATTTATCCATCAAGGATGTCATTCAAAATAGGAGGATAAAATCTTCCAGGACAAACAGAAACTAAAAGAATTTGTGATCACTAAAACAGCACTGCAATAAATATTAAAGAGGATCTTTTAAGCAAAGGTAGGAACACCAAAGTAATATAGAACAGAAAGGAAAAGAGACAATATACAGAAACTGTGACTTTAAAGGTACTACAATGGCACTAAATTAATATCTTTAATATTTACTCTGAATGTGAATGGGCTAAATGACCCAATCAAAATACAGGGTATCAGAATGTATAAGAAAAGCAGGACTCATCAATATGCTTTTTGCAAGACATTCATTTTAGACCAGAAGACACCCAGATTAAAAGTGAGGAGGTGGAAAACCATTTACCGTGCTAATGGACATCAAAAGAAAGCCAGGGCAGCAACCCTTATATCAGACAAATTAGATTTTAAACCAAAGACTATAATAAGAGATGAGGAAAGACAAAATATCATAATTAAAGGGTCTGCACTACAAGGAGATCTAACCATTGTAAATATTTATGCCTCTTACATGGGAGAAGCCAATTATATAAACCAATTAATAACAAAATTAAAGTAACAGACTGACAAAAATATAATAGTAGGTGACTTTTAACACTCCACTCACTGCAATGGACAGATCATCTAAGCAGAAGATCAACAAGGAAAAAAGGGCTTTGAATGACACAATGGAACAGATGGACTTCACAGATATATTCAGAGCATTCATCCTAAAGCAACAGAACACACATTATTCTCAAGTGTGCATGGAACAGTCTCCAGAATAGATCGCATCCAGGGTCACAAATCAGGTCTCAACTGGTACCAAAAGATTGGGATTATTCCCTGCATATTTTCATATGACAATGCTTTACAGCTAGAAATCACAAGAGGAAATTTGATAGAAACTAAAATACATGGGGGCTAAAGAGCATCCTGCTAAATAATGAATGGGTCAACCATGAAATTAAAGAAGAATTTTAAAAAATCATGGAAACAAATGAAAATGAAAACACAACTGTTCAAAACCTTGATGCAGAAAGGCAGTTCTAAGGGGGAAGTATATAGCAATACAAGCTTTTCTCAAGAAACAAAAATGTCTCAAATACACAACCTAACCTTATACCTAAAGGAGCTGGAGAAAGAACAGCAAATAAAGCCTAAACCCAGCAGTAGAAGAGCATTAGTAAAGATTAGAGCATAAATCAATGAAATAGAAACCAACACTACAGTTGAACAGATCAATGAAACTAGGAGATGGTTCTTTGAAAGAATTAATAAGATCGATATAATCCCTAGCCATACATACCAAAAAGAAAAGTGAAAGGGCCCAAATAAATAAAATCATGAATGAAAGAGGAGAGATCACAACCAACACCAAAGAAAAACAATTATAAGAACATTTTATAAGCAACTATATGCCAACAAATTAAGTTATCTGGAAGAAATGGATGCATTCCTAGAGATCTGTAAACTACCACAACTGAACCAGGAAAAAATAGAAAACCTGAGCACACCCATAACCAGTGAGGAAATTGAAACAGTCATCAAAAATCTCACAACAAACAAGAGCTCAGGACCAGATGACTTCCCAGGGAAATTCTACCAAACACTTAAAGAAGAATTAGTACCTATTCTTCTGAAGATACTTCAAAAAATATAAATTAAAAACAAAACAAAAACAAAAACTGGGAACTTCCAAACTCTTTCTGTGAGGCCAGCATTATCTTGATCCCAAAGTCAAAGACCCCACCAAAAAACAGAATTATAGACCAATATCCCTGATGAACATGATGTAAAATTTCTTACCAAGATACTAGGGAATGGGACCCAACAGTACATTAAAAAGATAATTTACCACAATCAAGTTGAATAATTCCTGAGCTCGAGGGTGGTTCAACATTTGCAAATCAATCAATGCGATGCATTACGTTAATAAAAGAAAGGACAAGGATCATATGGTCCTCTCAATAGATGCAGAAAAAACATTTGACAAAGTACAGCATCCTTTCTTGATTAAATCTCTTCACAGTGTAAGGATAGAGGGAACATAACTCAGTATCATAAAAGCCATCTATGAAAAATCCACAGTGAATATCATTCTCAATGGGGAAAAACTGAGAGCCTTTCCCCTAAGGACCGAAACACGGCAAGGCTGTCCACTATCACCCTGCTATTCAATATAGTACTAGAAATCCTAGCCTCAGCAATCAGACAACCAAAAGAAATGGGCAGAAGACATAAACACATTTCTCCAAAGAAGACATCAGAATAGCCAACAGACACATGAAGAAATGCTTAACAACCCTTGGCATCAAGGATATACAAATCAAAACCACAATGAGATACCACCTCACACTAGTCAGAATGGCTAAAATTAATCAGTCAGGAAACAACAGATGTTGGTGAGAATGCAGAGAAAGAGGAACCCTCCTACACTGTTGGTGGGAATGCAAGCTGGTACAGCACTCTGGAAAACAGCATGGAGGTTCCTCAAAGAGCTGAAAATAGACCTACTGTATGACCCATAAATTGCACTACTGAGTATTTACTCCAAAGATATAAATGTAGTGATCTGAAGGGAAATATGTACCCTAATGTACATAGCAGCAATGTCCACAATAGCCAAACTATGGAAAGAGCCCAGATGTCCATCAACAGATGAATGGATAAAGAAGAAAATGTGTACGTGTGTGTGTGTGTAAACATGTGACAGAATACTAGTAAGTCATCCAAAAAAAAAAAAGAAAAATCTTGCCATTTGCAATGACGTAGCTGGAACTATAGGGTAATTTGTTAAGTGAAATTAGTCAACCAGAGAAAGACAATTATCATATGATCTCACTGATATGTGGAATTTAAGAAGCATAACAGAGGACCATAGTGGAAGAGAGAGAAAAATTAAACAAAACCAGAGAGGGAGGCAAACCATAAGCAACTCTCAATCATAGGAAACAAACTGGGGGTTGCTAGAGGGGAGGTAGGTTGGGAGATGATGTAACTGGCTGATGGGCATTAAGGAGAGCATGTGTTAGAATGAGCACTGGGTATTATATGCAACTGATGAACCACTGAACTCTACTTCTGAAATTAGTAATATAGTATATGTTAATCAACTGAATTTAAATTCAAACTAATTTCAATAGAATTTAAATTTAAAATAAAATTTAAATTTTGTTTAAATCATGAAGTTTAAACTTAAATTTAAAGTTTAAATTTAAAATATTTTAATTTAATATAAAATTAAAAATTTAATTTAAAATTTAAATGAAATATAAAATATACTATTATTTTTCTTATCAGAAAATTCCCCTAGATACCCATATGACTATGTGTATGCATATATGCACTCATATAGTCTACAGTGTTTGCTTTAAGATATTTCCAATGAAATATGTAAAACTTTATATATTTATACTATGTATAAATGGTCATGTTAAATCCATCAAGTTTAATTTTTATACAGAGTAACCATTTTTAAAAGCAGGGTGGACCTTGGTGTCAGCTGTAGCTTTGGAACCAAGGGTGTGGCTCTGATAAGGGTTTGGTTTGTGATCAGTTGGGCTCCTCTTCTGCTTGAGCAATTCCTTTGATCTTTCACAGCCCCAGTCACACTGTCTTTAAAGCAGCAGGTCAGCCCTTAGAAGGTCATGGAGAGGAGGGAATCAGCTGACCCTTGGGAAACTTCTTCCCACTGCCTCACGCATATCGAGCACCCAGTAAGGGTCAGCTGATTTTATTTTTAAATTCCTAGGACTGGTATTTTATAGACTCTTGAACTGAGTGAGGAAGCTTCTAGGCAAAAAGATTCTCAGACTCATGCTGATTGTAGTGAGAGACATGAGAGACAGTGTCCTGTGTGGAGGCCACCAGGGGCCAGCAGAGTGGTGTCATTCTCTGTCCTGACATACCGTGAAGGGGCTTTTGGCTCTTGAAGTTGCTCAGAAACCATCCTGAGTCTGCTCGCTCTGCTCTGGGGTCACCTGCTTAAGACGTGGTCCACACCCATGCCCACTGACCCATCAGTCACCAACACTAGGCGGACTGTGCTACTGAAAGCATGCTGACTTGAATCAAGGTTACCCATCAATAACATGCATTTTCCTCATGATCTAAGAAGGTTTTCATTTCTTCAACATAAATTGCTTATCTCCAAGGAAGCTTTATGTTTTGTGCTTGGTGATTTTCATCCTGATATTTCTTTCTCAGAAAAGAGGAAGGGAAAAGAGAATTTCTTTGTCATTGTTAAGTTTCTTAAATTTTTCTGAATTGATGTTGGTGTGGGGTGAGGGGAGGGAAGGTGAGAAAGGATATTTACATCAGTGATTAATGTTCTAATGGTGTGCACTCTGGACACCCAGAGCTGCCATTGAGCTCAGATGGACAATTTCCCTATGTGGGAATCAAAGAGCTTTCTGGAGAAATCCATGCAGAATTGGTCCAGATCTTTTAGACACACATGCTAATACGTGGCTTGTGAGACATGGGAGTGACTGAAAATAAGCTTTTTCCACTCCATGTGTAAAAACATGCTACCTCATTTCAGTAGCTTTAGAGAACCAAGACTTATATGAGTACAATAAATGAGAAAATCTAAAAGAACGTGACACCACAATTGTGGCAAAGAGTAGGGACTCCTGTCAGATCATTACATGAAGAATCTGGACTTAACACTTGGCCTTGGAAAATATTCTTGGCCTGCCAAGCTCTCAGTGTCCTGAGCTATAGAACAGGGGACCTGGTTCACTGGCTTATGTGAAGATGGACAAGATTGCTAAACATTGGTTGACACACAGCAAGCATTGAATAAATGTTTCTTAAGATTCTTCCATTTTTCTCTCACAGTGCTATGAGGACTTGGAAATTCTACAAAAAGTAGTTTCATTCAATACTATCTAAAATGTTTACTCATCACAGAACAGATTACTCCATGGATTGGGACTTTCAGGTTCTTTTTTCTACTTTTCATTATTGTGATCACTTTACACTTACTTCTGTTAAACTGAGTCCCACCCAAATGGAAGGGGTAGATCTCACCTGTATGCTTCAGAAAGAACACAGGACTTATCAAGATCCTTCTATGGGTGGGGCCAAACAAGACTCCAAGTCTTCCAGATTCCTATGGGTTGTTTTCCAAAGCCCGGAAACGAAATGAAAGATACATCATCATCAGTGTCCATATTAACACGAGGTATCTGTTCCCCAGGAAGGTGTAAATCACTGTGCCGTTTACAACACTTGAGACATTTCTGTTCAATTTGGGGGATGTGTTAGGAATCTACATTTAAGATTGCTCTTGCCCTCTGGAGCCACATGGAATTCTGCGGGGATGGCAAGACTGCCCAGAGAGAGGGACCTCCACATTCCAGGGCAGCTAAGAGGCTGCTGGTAGCTAGATATTGGGGTCCGGAAAGAAATGACACGTTTGCAAGTATTTTAATAGATTATGAAATTTGGGATTCAAAATTAAAATTTGGGGGATATGTAGGCTTAGAAATATTTTCTTTTTTTT
>RCUC01129376.1:0-29058 GCA_003697995.1 Taxidea taxus jeffersonii
CAAAATAAAGCTTTGCTTGACTTCCGCTTTGTATCAGTCTTGCTCCTTTGATTACGGACCTTTCATAGCAGGTTACAGTTACAAGTTGTAGTAACTTTGATATGCTAATTAATAGACGGAAGTGCTGAATAACTGTGAATAGAAGAAGCTATTTTGAGAATAAAATCCATATAAATGTGAGCCAGTTTACTTAAGGGAATGAAGATATTAGTAAACAAGATAATATGTTAAAAATCGCCACATTTAAATTATTTACTGTTCAGACCCCTATTTTTCCAACAGTTTGCTTTTTTAAAATTTTATTTATTTATTATTTATTTATTTAAACAGAAAAGAAGGAGAATTTATTGAAAACTACATACAGTTGGACAAAGCACCCAGCATTGGGGTCCAGGTCCTGTGGACTGATGGAAACCGCTCTGAGGTTGAGTTTGATTTCAGTGCCTGAATCCATGTCTCCAATCTTGAACCTGATGACATTGATTTTGTAGATATTCTCCTCAGGGGAGCACAGGTAAATCCGCAGCAGCCCCACCACATCCTCCTGCCCCAAGGGAAGCTAAGCTTCTGCAGCAGCAGGGACCTGAGCCCTGGCCACCTGGCCACCAGCTGGCTCCACTGGGACCCAAGTTCAGTTTTTGCCTACAGCTGTGGCTCCAGCTTGCGATCCAGGGGTGATCTGAGGTCCCTGGAGCAGGCTCTGCCCCGGTCCCTGCCACATCTTCACGCCCTTCTTCATGTTCATGGCCTAAAGGGGCCGTCTGACCCGATGGCCGCCTTTTCCTGCTGGAGGGAGAGAAGGGAGACATTTTACCCTTTTTGAAGGGATGTAAATATCCTGTTCAAAGGTGAATCTTCCTTATTTAATATCAGTCCAGGTATAAGATTGTAAAAGCTTACCTGGTTCTTTTCCCAGTCGAAGAGCGGTTTCCAGTAATTGGTCCCAGAGAATACTAAAGTGCTCTTTGCTGATTGGCCTTTATTTTGTTTGTTTCTTTATTTTTTAGCCTTTATCTTTAAAGTTGACGGTTTTGCTCAATACTGTATGAGGAACTCGGTATTGTAACATTTGAGATGAAAATAAATATAATAGAACTTTTTAGTTAACAAATACATATTATTTACCTAAATTTCTGTATAAATAAGAGACTCATTTACATTTAGATTTCTTTACACACAAAATTAACAGTATAATGTAGCTTAAAATCTATGTAGCAAAAACATTTCTTCTGTAAGTCTCCAGGCATATACCCAGAAAAATTAAATCAATTTATAATATCCGAGAAGGGAAATCTGTTGAATAACCCTTGCTCCCATTTTAACTTCAGCTGGGTGCTTCCCTGGAAATGAGTACTTAATTGGTTAATTTTGCTGTCTACAATTAATCTGACTCTTGGGTCTTGGGCTAATTTCTTTTTCCTTTCTTTTTTCCTTTTTTCCTTTTTTTTTTCTTCCTTCTCGTTCTTCTTCCTTCCTTATCTTTCTTTTCTTCTCTTTTTTCCTCCCTGCCTGCAGGATTTATATGAAATTTACTTCATTTGCATTTTTGTGGTGGTGGAGAGCCCTAGTGACTACAGATAATACAGTAATTACCCTTTATCCAAGTTTTCCATTTTCCATGGTGTCAGTTACCCAGGGTCAACCACAATCAGGAAGTAAAAGATCCTTGCCTCTCCTGAGGTCTTTAGTAGCCTAATACTAAGTCACAATGCCTACCTCCTTCTCCTCTCTTCTACCCATATCATCATAAGAAAGATGAATACAGTACAGTAAGTTATTTTGAGTGCTTGAGAGTACACCTTTACATAACTTCTATATTACTATATTCTATTTTATGCTAATCTCTTACTGTGCATAGTTTATAAGTTAAACTTTATCATAGGTAGGTATCTATAAGAAAAAACATAGTATCTATAGCGTTTGGTACTATTTGCTGTTACAGACATCTACTCCTGGTCTCAGAAGCATCCCCCATGGATGGGGGGATGGTGGGTGTACAGTAGCTGCAAATAAAATTAGAGTTAAAATGACGTTTCCCCACAAATGCAAGAGATTCAGTTTTACAGGACTTATAAGGATTTAATAGAACGTCCAGACATGCTGCTCAGGTGCACAATCTAATCTTAGCAAAATGACGTTTTCTTTCCTTGAGGAAATAAAATATTTTTTCTTCCTCCCTCCCTCCCTTTCTTCTTCCTCATTAGTTAGGACCCAATTCCCTCCAAAGTGAAAAAAATAGAACCAGAAAATGTAACCTAGGGGGTGAGGGGAGGTGAGGGGGTGAGGGGTGTGTTCAGGGGCTGGGTAGACTCAGGGCTGATGGAATCTCCGTCTTCCCTCCCCTACTGCGCAAGAAGCTGCCGTACAGGGGAACACCTGGACAAAGGGGCTGAAACAAAGTAGCAATTCTCCTCTCTCCCGCCTGAGCAAGACTCGGGGCCATGTCTGCTCTTTTAGATCACTGCCCTCCACTCTGACTGTGCCTAGAGACAGAGGGGCCCAGGCTCTTGGGATCCCTAAGGTGGCTGGCCCTGGGGAGATGCGGGCCCCACCCCAGGTGCAGACCGGGCTCCTCCACTGTGGGCTCTCCCATCACATGCATGCTCTCTTTAGTTGTTGCCACCCGCTGCAGTCAGGGTTTCCCCATGCCCCCAAGGGCCCCAAGGGCGGGGAAGCTGCTGCGGGTGTTGACAGGAGCGCTGGCGTCTGTTTCTGCCTGTCAGTTTTGGCCAAGGCGGAAGGGCCCTGCTCCGTCCGGGTTCAGGTTCCGGGAGCCTTGGTCACCGGGTTGGACATTTAGGACCAGCCCCTGGTCACAGTCCTGGAAACCCCGATGATAGACGTCCATCGCCGCGCTGGGTCAAAAGACCGCAAACAGGGGCCTTGATTGCTGGGTTGCAGAGCAAGCGGCAGGGTGAACAGCGTACACACCTGCAGGCCCTTTGGTCAGCCTTTATTATTCAGGAGAAACAAAGCTCCCTGGGACAGACGCTCCAGGGCCCTCATTCCTCTAGAAACCCCACCTCACCCGCACCTCCTTACTGTTCACCCTTTGGCCTCTGGCGCCTAGGTCCAAAGACCCAAGAGTAAACTATTAGCTTCTCCAAAAGACCAGACCGCAGACTAATGGTTCCCCAGTCCGAAAACAGTTTGAACCATTTTTTTTTAATTAGAAAAAAAATCTTTTAAAGATTTTATTTATTTATTTGACACAGAGAGAGAGAGAATACAAGTAGGCAGAGCAGCAGGCAGAGGGAGAAGCAGACTCCCAGCTGAGCAGGAAGCCCAATGTGGGGCTTGATCCCAGGACGCTGGGCTGGGATCATGACCCCGAAGGCTGCGGCTCAACGGACTGAGCCACCCAGGCGCCCCAACCATTCTTATTTTAATTGGAGCATTCTCCTTCAAATGAATTAAATAATAGTAATTGTGACCTTTTAGCTTTGGTTGTGAATTTGCACTATCAAAAAATGTGGATTTTTTTTCTTGTTGAGTCAATGAGTAAACAATTTTGGAGAGGAGTCATGGTGTTTTGTTTTGTTTTTTCTTTTTAGCTCCTTAAAAGCTCTGCACCTTGAATATGAAGAGAACAAGTAGTACCTGGCATGCTTGCTTTATCTTTCATTTTATTTTATTTTAAAGATATAATTTATTTGAGAGAGTGGGGGAAAGGGCAGATAGAGAGAGGGAGGGAGAATCCCAAGCAAACTCCCAGCAGAGCACCAGCTAGAGGCGGGGCTCATCTCAGGTGTTCCACTTTATCTTTCACTTTAAATATCACTTTGGTCTCTCCAGTATCTTAATTAAAATCCATAGTATTTTCTGATGGTCAAATGATTTTAAAATTTAGTATAGTTACATTTTTCAAACTACAGCATTTTAAACATTTTAAAACAGGCTTCTGAAAACATAAAACAATTTTTGTTTTAAAAAATGAACATGGGGGGCACCTGGGTGGTTCAGTTGTTTAAGCCTCTACTTTTGGCCCAGGTCATGATCTCAGAGGCCTGGATCTGGCTCTCTCTGCTCAGTGGGGAGCCTGCTTCCCCCTCTCTCTCTGCCTGCCTCTCTGCCTATTTGTGATCTCTCTCTGTCAAATAAATAAAATCTTAAAAAAAAAATAAAAATGAACATGGGTAGATAAATAGCGCATTTTTATTTGTTTAGTTCTACTTGTTAAAGCTTGTTATCAGTAAAAGTCTCCAAAAGAAGTGGTGAGCCCTCTCCACCTTTTGTAAAAGAAAACCAACTTACCAACAAATAAACCTGTCTTCTTTTCCCACAATTCTTATGGGCCTAATCTATAATAAATGGTGAAGGTAGAGTCGGGTCATAACGTGAATAATTCAGCACACAAGATTGCCCAGAATGGAGGTGAGGTGATGGTAATAGTGGGGAGGTGTCTTGAGAGGAGGGAATCAACAATATGTTGTTTAAATTTCTCTGAAATAATGTCTCTTGACAAGAAAAGATGACTCAAGGGTAAATGGGGTGAGGGAAAAATTTTAAGATATAGTGACTCTTGACCATTTAGAACTGAAAAAGGAACTCTATTTTTCTTAACATTTCTATAGCTATTGCCATTGCTTTTTCAGTGCTTCTTGCCCTGTGGAAGTACTTAGTATAGATGTCAGTGTAACAGTATAGTTCCTTAAGGCACGAACAGAGACAGGAACAGGAGAACACAGCTGCCAAAACTCTGTTATCACATCCATTCTGGCAATGTTGTGTGTCTCAAAGAACAGTTTTACAGCTCTGTAAAGAGAAGCAAAAGAGAATGTTCACAACTTGGGTTGCTTGCGAAACAGACTCTGAGATGGCAATCTTCTGAGGAGAGCTCTTTTGAGATGTCCTGGGGAAGGAAAGGAAAGGAAAAAAAAGGAAGCAGGATTGCACTGAGGAGGAAGTTAAGCTTGTTAACTTCTGAAGATGGCATGACCTTTCAGAGATCTCCCCAGTTGAGGCAAGAATACTGGTTTCAGACCACCCTGGGAAGGGTGTGATGTTTTGGCAGGGTCCTCCCTTTTGCTGCAGGAATCCCCAAAGGGGGCTGACAATTTAAAGTTGTCTGCTGGCAGCACTCATAGCAGATGGGGAAACAAATCCTTCATTCCTCAAGGGGGAGTGATGAATGGAATATAGTTTTATACTGGCAAAAGAATTTGAAATTTTCCTGACATCTGTTTCTCCTCCCCCTGCCTCTTCCAATCCATCTTGCATTTAGCTGCCAAACAAATCTTGACTCATTTATAAAACTACAAGTTCTCCTGACTGCATTTTGAATCAAATTTTACTATTTAAATTCCATTTTCTCCTTTTGTCTGCCCTTTGGTTTGTTATAATAAACTTTTACTTCATTGTTATTTCCCCCAAAGAGACATTTATAAAAATGAATGTTATCTGCTTACTCTTCCTGGAACACAGGTGCTCATTATAGACTCTCATCTCTGCCCATGGCCTTGCCTTCACCTCAGACATTGTCTTCCCTTGTCTTTCCACCTCACTTTGGGTTTCATTTCTTCCTGAAGCATTTCCTGCCAAGTTCCACTGATCTCTTTTTTTTTGTTGGCCTCAAATGTACTTTCATTGTGTACTTCATCAAGTCGTAGGTAGCTAGAGACAAATCAAGAGGGCAGTCACTGTGCTTGTCTTTTTGTTTTATTTTGTTTTCTATCACAGTTGCTAGCACATTACTGGGTCCAGAGAGGAAACTTCTAAGTACTTGTTGCTTATCTGACTGAACTATGTCCTTATTTTCTGAGGTAACCAGTAATGGCTTTGCTTTAGTGTGGTACTATTGTCCTTCTTCTGAAGCTCTAGACCACTTTATCTATTTCTTTTTTTTTTTTTTTAAGAATAGACATTTGCCTTTTAGTTATCTGCATATATGTCTTATTTCTCTTAATAATTTGTAAGCAACTTTAAGGGGAGACTTTGGTTACTTCTAGCCCCCCTTTTTAAATCCTGAATGTCTAGTCTATTGCTTTTCATGTAGATGTCATCAAATGTGTGTTCACAGAATGGTGTTACATTATTGGAATTTAAAACTAGACATTGAGGCTAGAAAAGGGTGTATTTTCTGAGAGAAATGGAAGATGATTCATTCTCATGAGCTTGTTGCTTTCATCAGTTATTGCTTTAATGGAGGAAAAATACATTGCCACTATTATCATCAGGACTGGGTTATTTCTCAATAGCTATGCCATGAAATATAGAGCTTCAAGATTAATGCCAATTTTTCTTAAGATCACTTTAAATATTTGCATAGACATAGGCCCTATCTCCTCCTGACTCTTTTCAGTCCACCTAGTAGATTTGGTAATTGAAGCCCCATGTGAATACTCCATTTCTCTTGTTGACATTTCTCAACTAATATCATATAAAGATTCCTATCCATAGATGGAAAGTAGTAATTTAATATTTCTGTTCTTTTTGCTAAGCAGTGAAATTATTCTCTTCTCATCTTGGATTTTCCTTACAAACACAGTTTTCTTTTAACATCACTATTTAGTCAGAAAATTTGTTGTCCCATACACTAATGTGCTATACCAATTCATATATCTGAGGGCAGAGAAGATAAAATGAAAGATCATTCACTTTAAGAAATTCAATTAGAGAGATGAAGACATAGATTAAGTATTAAAATTAACTCATTTTCATCTTCTGATTATTGACCCATAATTTTTCTATTATAGCTGTGTTACATAATCATTATATTAATAGACAAGTAGAGACAAAAATCCATATGTAATAGGAAGGTCTTAAATACAGCAAATATAAAAAATGGGAAGACTAACCAAATTAACTGTAGGCCCTACAACATTGTGAAGTGTTTCCTTTACCTCTTTTCTAAGCAAAATAGTACCTGTTTTAATTATCCTGTATATTAAGATGTACAGTTTGGAAATTCTGATTCTGTATAAAGTGAAGTTTTATTTTTCCTAGATAAAAATATTCAGCATATTGTCACTTTAAAAGCTGTTAGAAATGTTTCTGAGCTAATATCTAGGCAAACTGAGATTTCACTGTTCTATAATGGTGATAAGGAAAATAAGGAAAAACAATGTGATCCAGTAGGTATACATCTAAGCTCGATAGCAAAAATGGCCTTGATTACAATTTTTTACTACTTTTGGTAACTGTGACCTTTGTCATGTAACCTTACACTGTTCTGTATGTTACAGGTCATTGTAGTGGCAAAAACTAGTCTATCAGTGCTGTAGAGAAAGATTTGTATCAACCATTGCCATACGAAGAGATATTATTTCACTTCCTGCAAAACTAATTACTATGGAATGTTTACGGTGGAGTATTGGACTATATTTTTTTAAACTTCTAATATTTCATGTCTTTTAACATGCTCAGCTTAAAATGTGGAGACTCACTTATAAAATTTTACTATAAATTCATAGAAGCTCTTCTTTAAGAGCTTAAATAGTAATAGCTTTCTCTAGCCTCTCTCCAATTTTTTCTCTTCAAATTTTTTACTACCTATGAAATAATTGGGGAAAACTATGTATGTGCTTTCATATTTTAAGCTCACATATGAGGTTTTTTTTTTAATCCTAAGGTAAAATAAGTAGATTTTGTTACACGCGTGCATGTGTGCACGCACGCACACACACACATTTTTTAAGTAGGCTTCATGCCTAGCATGGAACCCAGCATGGGGCTTGAACCCATAATGAGATCAAGACCTGAACTGAAATCAAGAATTGGATGCTTAACTGACTGAACCACCCAAATGCCCCTATTTCTTAATATTAATATTTTTTAATATTAAGAGATAGATAATATGTTTCATTTTTAAATGTGAAAAAAATCTGAAAATTCATTAAAATAGTAATAAATATTTCATATATTCATAAAATTAGCTTATATAGTAGAATAACACACCTCAGAAAAGCCACAACATAATTTGTCTAATAAAACTTGCAGGATTTAGGGCGCCTGGGTGGCTCAGTTGGTTAAGCGACTGCCTTCAGCTCAGGTCATGATCCTGGTGTCCCGGGATCAAGTCCCACATTGGGCTCCCAGCTCCACGGGGAGTCTGCTTCTCCCTCTGACCTTCTCCTCACTCATGCTCTCTCTCACTCTCTCTCTCTCAAATAAATAAATATTAAAAAAAAAAAACTTGCAGGATTTAATACTCCTACAGAAAATACAAAATATTAACATTTTAAAGAAGGTGCATCAACAACTTATACTTTGACTATTCTGAATGCAGTCTTTAGATATAGGTCAGAATATCCATTTCTAATATAAATCTGTGTGCATGTGCATTTGTATTGATATTGTATGCCTCTGTGTGTGTCTGTGTAAAAAGAAGAAAGGTTTAAGGTTTAAGACAGCTTTGAATAATGATTAAAGGAAAATTTCTTATAATCAGTATTTAAATGTATCCCTTTGTTTAGCATCCTAGAGTCTTTTAAGCTTTAGGTTAATCTACCTTCTTAAAATTAGGGGTAAAATTAAGGGGTATACCTGTAACTGTATAAAGTGGGAACATACTATGTGACTTTTGATTTGTTCTCACATAAATTTTAAGGAAAACCTATAAGAATATTCCATTAAAAATGTGCATGCTGACTTCTTCTAAAGTCTTTATATAACCTGAGTTGAAGACATCCTCTTTTTTTTTTTATTTATTTTTTTTTCGTTTCTAAGACATCCTCTTGTAATAGGACAAAAATAATGTTACTATAGTTCCTCAAACAATATAGGCTTTCAATGAGTTGTCCAATTGAGCGACTCTGTACACAACAGGAAAAAGTAGATGATTAGATGCTAAAATAAGCAATCCAGGCCACTTAATACCAAGGAATTCAGAGAAGGGAAACGAAAACTTGCAGAAGTGTAATATCGCACATCATCTGAAAAGACAATTTGGCATGCCAAAAATGTGTGAATACATTTCTAAGTGTTCAGTATTTATGAACAGCTATGATATTAAAAGCTGCTTTGCATTATTTGTCTTTGCTTCCTTCACAGGATAGCACC
The DNA here is from genome assembly GCA_003697995.1 of Taxidea taxus jeffersonii. Lineage (NCBI taxonomy): Eukaryota > Metazoa > Chordata > Mammalia > Carnivora > Mustelidae > Taxidea > Taxidea taxus. The sequence goes on from RCUC01129376.1 coordinate 9,001, forward strand.
AATGACTGACTGCTCCCCCCAAATTGTTTCAATTCAAATCCATGCAGGGCATTATGCCTAGTTATTAAAAACCTGGGTTTGGACCAGATTGCCTAGGTCTGAATGTCAGCTCAAGTTGCTTGATTTCTCTGTACCTCAGTTTTCTCATCTGTGAAATGGAGTGAATAATGGCACTAACTTCACTCAGTTGATGTGGGGTTAATGTCGATCACATATAAGTGTCTGGCATATACTAAAGACTTTACAAATGTTAGCTGTTTTATTCAGTTAATATGCCTTTCTTGAACTCATCAGTATAAATCTTACCTACAAATGTAGGAAGTTCATTTCCCTATTCCACTTTTGAGCATTACCTAATTAATGTCCATACCCTAGCTACCTTAATCATTCTCTTAGTAAAGACATAATGACAATTGAGCATATGTTGTTGGAATGTTTATGCAATTTTAACATATCATTTAAAGAGGTTTAGAATCTTAAAAGTTTCAGATAAATTTATAACAGCTTCCCTTTTATGTTTTTCCAGTGAAGACTTAAGTTCTTATATCCATCATATGTTAAGACTGGAATAAAATAGATTGGTAGGAAAGATTAAGAGAAGACAGATTTGATTATTCTTCAGACTTTTAAAAGCTTGTCATCGTTATCACTACTACCAATAATAGAAAAAATACACAGTGAGCATTGTACTGTTTTGGGAGTGACTAGGAAATTTGTGGAAATATTTTGAATGTTTCTGATTAATAGTTTATTTCTTAGAAGATAATTCTAAACAAATTTATTTCAACATCATTTTTTGGTATTCTAGAACATTCTGTTAAACATTGTGAAATTTAAATGTTAAATCATAGCAATTACTTCCTAAATATTTAATGTTTTTTTAGGCTAAATGTTTAACATATGGGTGCCTGGGTGGCTTAGTTAAGTGTCTGCCTTTAGCTCAGGTCATGATCCAGGGTCCTGGGATTGAGTCCCTGCTCCGCAGGGAGCCTGCTTCTCCTTCTTCCTCTGTCTATATCTCTGCCTACTTGTGCTCTCTCTGTCAAATAAATAAATAAAATAAAATAAGAACAAAATAAAAGACCATACAAATGAAGACGATTGTTTAATGTGCTGAATATATACTTATTCTTTTAAGTGCATTGTAAAAGATACTATGTGCTTTGTTTAAGATCTAGAGTCCATTTTTCCTGTTACATTTTTAGCAGAAGTTTGCACTAAGTTACCCTTTATTAAGTGGCTTTAGAGTATATACTATTAGTTGGTCCATAATATCATTATACCATTTGTCTTTGGGAAATATCAAATTTATGAGGCTCTGCTTTATATGAACACATTTTATAATTTGATTTACAAGTGAAAACACTAACGTTTAAAGAGCACTTTGTAAAATTTATATAATTAACTTGCACCTATCTGGCTTCATTTAAACTATAGTATAAAGAGATACCTGAAAGTACCATAATTAATAATAACTCCCTTTTCTTATAGCATTTATGCTTAGAACATTTTGAAACTGCATCATTTTAAAATTAATTCTAACTGCCTTCTCTTCCTCTCCCACAGCATTGTTGGCAGAGTTTTGTTTTGTTTTGTTTTTTAAGGATTTTATTTATTCATTTGACCAAGAGCAAGAGAGCACAAGCAAGGAGAGCTGCAGGCAGAGGGAGATGCAAGCTCCTCACTGAGTAGGGAGCCTGATGTGGGGCTTGATCCCAGGACCCTGGAATCATGACCTGAGTCAAAGGCAGAGCTTGACCGAGACACTCAGGCCCCCTGGCAGTGTGTTTTGATGGTTCTCTAAGAATGCAAATTTGCTAGAATACAGAGTATTTACCCAGAACACTGAAAAAATAATCTTTGTATTTAACCTGATTAAACTTTGTTTCCATACAGCCTATTCTCCAAGGAGAAAAATATCATTTCATCTAGTCATTCAGTTTTGCATTCAGCAAATATTTATTGAGTGCTTCCATGCACTGATTAAGGTTTGGTAGTCCTTGTTTTCATGGAGCTGATGGTAGTGGTTGTTATAGATACAGAATCACATATAATTTTGTGTTCTACATGCCATGATTTGTATGAGTGCCTTTTTTTTTTTAATTAAAAAGTTCAGTTTCTTATCCCCCAGAGGTATTGGCATGCTTTTACTCTTAATTACCATTAGCATCAAAATCCCTGGTCCTGTAACTTCCTGATCAATTATATAGTCATGGGAGGAATCTCACACCAGACACAGACCCTATGAGCAAATGATAAATGATAGACGATTTTGCAGTTTTCTCTAAAGCAGTCACCCTTACATCAAACACTAAAATGCAAATCAGCTGCATATCTATCCTTTTTCTCTGTCAGAACAACATTTTCCGGAGGATTATCATATCTCCATTTCAACAATTCACAAGTAGCTGAAATCATGTAGCATCTCTAATTAAATTCCAAAATTCCATACCATGTGGCGAATAACTTGCCCGTGGTGGTAGTCAGAACAGTATCAAGTTCTTGAGCTGGAGCATACAAATGCAGCTTTGAAGTTAAATTTCAAATCAGGAAGTGCTTGGGAAATGCGTTGCTATATGATCTAAAGATATCAAATTATATACACAGCTAACTTTCTGTGTTACTAAAGAGGAAATGCTTTGCAATCCCATCCATAAAGTAGAATATGCAATCCATATGCAGTATACTAACAGAACACAGATTTTTGCATTGGATAAGAATTGCAATCAATACAGTACTAATATCTGGCCTATGATATTAGATTGCTTTTGACTCCCTGAATATTTGCATCTTGCTCTGTCCCTGCTGGATTTGGTAGAATCAATTCCTATAGTTTTTACCTTGATAAAATGTAAAATAGCATTCCTCTTCTATGCTAGAGAATATTCACTACTCAGGAGAGGATAGTTAGGAAATTGTTTTTATCCTAAGTAGAGATTTTATATTTATTTATTTTTTATTATAATTGTTACAAATATATATTTTTTTCAGTTAGTGGCTTGTGTTTTTATTTTCTTTGTGGTATCTATTGAGAGGAGTTCTTAATTTGTGTTAAAATGTTCACTTTGTTTCAGTGTTTACATTTTATGTGATAGATACCCCTCTATTCCCCAAATCAAATATGAAAATCTGTACTTTAAAAAATTTTTCCTTTCTGGGTCACCTGGGTGGCTCAGTGGGTTAAAGCCTCTGCCTTCAGCTCAGGTCATGATCTCGGGGCCCTGGGATTGAGCCCTACATCGGGCTCTCTGCTCAGCAGGGAGCCTGCTTCCTTTCTTCTCTCTCTGCCTGCTTCTCTGCCTACTTGTGATCTCTGTCTGTCAAATAAATAAATAAAATCTTTAAAAAAAATTTCCTTTCTAATTAATGAATTTACATATTGATATAAAATTTTACAAATGGGTTTTCATAGGTTTTTTAGCTTTTTTATATCAATATTCATTTGTCCCATCACTATTTATTAAATAATCCATTACATTTTCTATAATATAGAATAGGATGTATTTGGTATATCCTGGTATAAATAGGATGTATTTCATTTTTTGACCTGACATAGTAACACTCATCATATCTATTGATTCCAATAATTTTTATGCTTTTGAAGCTTTCCGAATACATAATATTACTATCTACAAATGATAACAAATTTGTTTTTCCATTATAACTTTTACCTTTTTTTAAAATTTGTCAAATTGTGCTGGCTAGAACCTCTGATACTATACTGAATAGAAGTGATAATAGTGTGATTTCAATAGATTTATACCTCCTATTTTTTTGGTTGATATTTTTTAAATGAAAATTTATGCTTTTAATTGAAAAGATTAGTATATTTACATTTACTTGGATTGTTGGTATATTTTATTTATTATTGGATCTTGATTTGCTAATATTTAATGATTCTTGTGTCTGTGTTCGTGAAAGATAGTGGCAGTTTTCTTGAAAATTTTCATCTGCTTTTGCTGCTAGGGTATTGCTGGTCTCATAAAATGATTGAGGTGTGTTTTGGAAATTTCCAACTATTATTCTATTACTGAATTTTAGTTTAATTCTGTTATCATCTGAGGATATACTTATATGATGTCTGTTCTTTTGAATTTGTTAATATGTGTTTTACGGCCAAGAATATTAGTTATCTTGGTCCATGTGAGCTTGAAAAGAATGTGTATTGTGCTGTTGTTGGATGGAGTATTCTATAAATGTCAATTAGATCAAGTTGATTGATACTGTTACTTAGGTCATCTATATTCTTACTGATTTTTTGTCTACTTAACCTACCAATTAGTGAAAGATGGGTGTTGAATTCTTCAGCTTTAAAGGTAAATTATTTTAATTCTCCTTTGTGTTTTATGAGTTTCTGTATTATGCATTTTGACATTTTTGTAGTTAGGTTATGTTAGGACATATTTAGGATTGTATTTCTTTTTAAAGAATTGACTTTATTATTTTGTAGTGTTTCTCTGTCACAGTGTTCCTTGTTTTGAAAACTGCTTTGCCTGAGATTAATGTAACTACAGCTTTCTTTAGATTATGTTAGCATGGTTTATTTTTTACCACCCTGACAGTTTATATGTAAAGTGGGTTTCTTTTAGACAATATATAGCTGGATTTTCTTTTTAATTCACTCAGAGAGTCTCTGTGCTTGAACTGGTATTTAAAATCTCATATTTATATGCTTTAAATATGATTATACTCAGGTGTAAGTTGATTGTTGATAGTAATCATTGGATTACTATCCACTGTTTGTAAAAGTTTTATTTTTTTAAATTCGTTCATGCATTTTTATTATTTCTTCCTCTGTTCTGCTTTCTCTGGTTTAATTGAGCATTTTATATTATTTCATTCTGTCATCTTTTTTAGTGTATGAATTATGCTTCTTTTTAGTGGTTGACTTAGAAATTACAATATACATTTTTCATTTCCTACAATTCCCCAGTCTTACCTCAGCACTATTCCAGCCTTTGACTGAGATAGAAGGTGGAAAGGACAGTTTACTCTTCAGTGTGTTTCTTTCCAAGTTCTAGAGGTTGGAAGTTCTAGAGGTTACCAAGTTCTAGAGACTTCTGAAGGTTGCAGGTAGGGTTTAGAACAACACTGAGTCTCATTTTCATTAGGATCTTCTCTGTGTTTCTTTCACAGCTGCTTTATGCAGGTTTTGAATGAAGGTTTTTATCAGTTTTATTGTTTGATTTCTGCCCTTGAAATTTTTGCTGGTGTTTATTGTGCCACGTAATTTTGTTAGATACTAAGTGGACATGACATTGTGATATAGATTGATTTTGGCGCTTAGAAGTCTAGATGAATAAAATTTTGCTGAATTTATTATGCAATAAAAATATTCCTAGTACCTTTTTTTTACTGAAATGGTTATTTGATAATATTTTCAAATTGTATAAATCCACATAATTATTCTTATCTTAATGATGGGATTATAGGCAGAACACATCACATCTTTCTAGGTAGTTCTCTTTTCTCTATTCTGAATCTTTAGTAATATAGCAACCAGCTTCCCTTACTTAGATTAGAACTGTAATGATTTATTCATCTGTCAATTACCCTCATATTTTAAGCAAAAACCACATCTACAATTGCAACCTGTATCATATGTCTCTTCTCTTACTTGCTGCTGCTGTTCTAAGCCAGACCCCCACTTTTTCTGATTTTAACTTCTTTAAAGTGTCCTATTAAAGTGAAGGGTGGCAAAATATACCACCTCAAAATATGCCCTTTTGGCATAAGGATTATTTTGAGCTAAAGGTACTTCAACAACAGCAGGTATAAGAACAGTGTTCTGACCTCCTCTTTTCTTCTGAAAGCGGGAGATAAAACTCCCATGTGAAAGATGTTCTCCTTATACAAGGATGAAAGAACATTCTTATCACCAGAGACAGGAATAGAGAATGAGCGAATTCTGTACAAACAAATCTCGTTAAAATAACTCTTCTCTTCCTTTAGCTTTTCATATATTTTAGTAACTTTTCCACAACTGCCTCCCCTTGTTAAACCTAATATAAAAGCATTTAGGTTTTGCCACTTATTTGGAAAATTCATTTCCTTGTGAAGACTCCTGTGTCATTGCAAACATACATTAAATTGTATGCTTCTCTCCTGTTAATTTCTCTTATGTCAATTTAATCCTCAGACCCAGCTGAAGACCCTTGTAGACTAGAGGTAAAATTTTGCCTACTGTGCAAAAATAAGGGTTTCTTTTTTTTTTAAATTTTTTATTAACATATAATGTATTATTAGCCTCAGGGGTACAGGTCTGTGAGTCGCCAGGTTTACAGCACACTTCACAGCACTCACATACCCTCCCCAATGTCCATAACCCAACCACCCCCCTTCCCCAACCCTCAGTTTGTTTTGTGAGATTAAGAGTCTCTTTTGGTTCATCTCCCTCCCAGTCCCATCTTGTTTCATTTATTCTTTTCCTACCCCTAAAAAATAAGGGTTTCTTTTTTTTTTTTTTAAGATTTTATTTATTTATTTGACACAGAGAGAGATCACAAGTAGGCAGAGAGGCAGGCAGAGAGAGAGGGGGAAGCAGGCTCCCCGCCGAGCAGAGAGCCCGATGTGGGGCTCGATCCCAGGACACTGAGACCATGACCCGAGCTGAAGGCAGAGGCTTAACCCTCTGAGCCACCCGGGTGCCCCAAAAAATAAGGGTTTCTTAAAGGACCCTGCTATTCTGTCTCTCTTATATCTCTAGCCCATCATTTTTATAGCTGGTGTGTAATTTTTTTTCTCAAAAAGAAATAAAAGTGAAAGTCTTATTTATCTGTATAGTTAAGTTCAAATAAACTATCATGAATTTAAAATTTTTTAATTCTTAGGATCCACTGACCTAACCAATGTGCATGTACCTCTGTCTCCTAACCTATAGTCATTAATCAGTGCACCCATGTCCTGAACCACTAAGCCTGCTTTCTTTTCTTTTCTCTCTTTTCCTTTTAGAAGTCTAGATGAATAAAATTTACTGAATTTATTATACAGCAAAATATTCCTAGTGCATTTTTTGCTGAAATGGTTACTTGATAATATTAAAATTGTATAAATTCACATAATTATCTTAAACTTACCCTCTCTTCTTCCTTCCCCTTCCTTCTCTTCCCCTCCCCTTCCCTCCCCTCCTCTCCTCTTCTTTCAAGATTTTATTTATTTATTTGGGAGAGAGCAAGAGCAGAGGGAGAGGGACAAGAGATTTCGTGCTGAGTGTGGGGCCACACATGGGGCTCAATCCCACAACCCTGAGATCATGACCTGAACCAAAATCAAGATTCAGTTGCTTAACTGACTGAGCCACCCAGGTGCCTCCACTAAGAGTTTTCTTTTATTTATATCTTTGCCTATGCTCCCCTTTTAGCCTATGATATCAGTTTAATTTGAACTATGAAATATTCTTCTGACTAATAATCATGTTTTAGTCTGTATCTGAGCAAATGAAGGATAGTGATATCAATGCATATAAGGTTAGCAATATGAAGAAAAATCAGTTTCATTGCCAATAGTGTAGTAAGTAGGCATTATCTTAGCTTATTACTGCACAGTTGGAGTTTATGGTGCTTTAATGAAGGATGAAGAAATAGAATTGAGTAGAACATCATGAAATAGGTTTGTAAGGACAATAACATTAAAGACTGATATTAAATACATTTATGTCTTTGCACAAGAACAGATATTAATATGTAACATCATCTTTGAATTGCATGTTTAAGTATCTTGTACTTTGGAAATAGTACAGTTTAATAAATACATAAAATGTTGAATTTGTTATAAAGGTACATATATATGATTACATAAAGGAAAAATTAATTTTGTGGAAAAAGAATTTGAAACATAAAGAAAATGTTTTGAGTATCACTGTTTTTTTTTTAAAGATTTTATTTATTTATCTGACAGAGATCACAAGTAGGTGGAGAGGCAGGCAGAGAGAGGGTGGGGGGAAGCAGGCTCCCTGCTAAGCAGGGATGTGGGGCTTGATCCCAGGACCCGGAGATCGTGACCTGAGCCAAAGGCAGAGGCTTAACCCACTGAGCCACCCAGGCACCCCGAGTATCACTTTTCAAACAATTGAAAGGTGTTCAAGGAAAACTTTCCTCTATGGAGCTGTAAAATAAGATGCTAAAAGAAGCTAAACATACTATAATTTTTTTTTTTTAATTAAAGTTAGTTAACATATAGTGTATTATTATCTTCAGGGTAGAATTTAATAATTCATCAGTTGAATTTAACACCCAGTGTTCATTACATCAAATGCCCTCCTTATTGCCCTTCACTCAACTACCCCATCTCTCCACCCACTTTCCCCCCAGCAACCTTCAGTTTGTCCCCTGTATTTAAGAGCAGGTGATTTAATTTTAATTTCCTTTGTGAATAGCATGAAAAATAACAGCTAGAGTTTTTCCACCTCTGTGAATGTTTGTTAAACTTTATTGTGCTCTCTGTTGATATTTTTAAGCATCAGAAGGGTAAGCTAACAATTGAGAAGACATGTGTGTATGTACACACATATACACTTTTAGCAAGTCACTTGAAGTAATTATAGTCCAAGATGAAAAATATTTTTCTTAGAAATAAGAAGCAGGGGGTACCTGGGTTACTCAGTCAGTAAAGCAGCTGACTCTTGGTTTTGGCTTAGGTCATGATCTTGTGGTCGTGTGGTTGAGCCCCATATTGGGCCCTGTGTGCATCTCAGAGTCTGCTTTACATTCTTTATCCCTCTTCTAGCTCACATACACTCTCTCAAACAAAAAAATAAAAACTTAAAAAAAGAAAAGAGGGTTTTCCATGACTCTGGTTAAAGATTAATTGGGTATATTCAATTTCATAATATTTTACAGCTACCCTCATAAACCACCTCCTTTGTAAAGGGTAAATATTGAATGAAGACATTTTGTAGTCAGAATTAAAAATAAGTTATGACTTGTATCTGGAATCCCCATGATAGCATTTCATCTCACATTCCCATTTCAGTTTTCTTCTCTGGGACAGAGGCTCCATGGGAAAGGAGAATTCAAGATCAAGAAACATGACAAGTCAGTCAAGTCATTTAGACATCTATGACATTCTACTCGACTAAAGCACTTTTATAGAATATTTATATAATTTCTTTTTTTTTTTTAAAGGATGGGTTTTACAACCTGACTTTAAGATTTTTTTTTTTTTTTTTTTTTTGTCAGAGAGCGAGTGAGCACAGGCAGACAGAGTGGCAGGCAGAGGCAGAGGGAGAAGCAGTTTCCCTGGCGAGCAAGGAGCCCGATGTGGGACTCGATACCAGGACCCGGGGATCATGACCTGAGCCGAAGGTAGCTGCTTAACCAACTGAGCCACCCAGGCATCCCATATTTTAATTGCTTTAAAGAAAGTGTGCCATGTCCTGCTTTCACATAAATTATGACAAAGAAGATTTGACTGGCAGAATCTTCATAGGTTCATTTAGCCATATAGTGTTGACCTATGACATGAGAGTTATAATGGCTTGGTCCAAACATGATTTAAAGAGTGAGGAATTCACAAAAATTTTTGAACTCCAGTATATGTAAACTTTACTGATATCTATCCCATGTCCTCATTTTCATTCCAACTATACCTTAACCACATGTGCCAAATAGAATACAAAATGGCAGAAATGTTACATTCTCAAGACAAATATTTGTGAATTTGTGAACTGAATAGTTTTTATAATGACCTCTCCTTTCTTTCCCTCCCTTTGTACCCTATTGGAATACCACATCTGAGAAACAAATCTCCAGTCTGGACTTGACACTCAGCTTCAGAATCATACTTTCATCATGGCTATGGAGATGAGGATAAAGCATGTATCCTTAATCTATTTGAGGTAAAAATGTGAATTCCTCCAGGTAGAATTCTTAGGGGATCTAATATGTGTAGTAAAACCTGAATTCTCTTAGAAATTCAGGTGCTTACCAAACATCACAAAAATGCCAGGATAGGGGCACCTGGGTGGCTCAGTGGGTTGGGCCTCTGCCTTCGGCTCAGGTCATGATCTCAGGGTCCTGGGATCGAGCCCCCCGTTGGGCTCTCTGCTTGGCAGGAAGCCTGCTTCCTCCTCTCTCTCTGCCTGCTGCTCTGCCTACTTGTGATTTCTCTCTGTCAAATAAATAAATAAAAATCTTTAAAAATAAAATGCCAGGATATGTAAAAAGAGTAGCCTGGAAGCTCTCAAGACAAAAGGCAATAATGTAGAATTTAAAATGCTGGTGGCATGTTCTACTCCATGATGTGAAAGTTTCTTAAACAAATTTTTGAATATATAAAATTAAGGACAGTAGTTGGGGAAATTCATATTAGAAAAAGGTGAACTGATTTGCCCAAGGTATCTTAAGTTCAAAAAAAGAAATGAAGTTCCTAAACAACCAATCTCATGCTCAATTCAGTCTATCAGGCTTGGAGTAGGTGAGCTGATATGTAACTCAAGGTCATTGAAAATTTCAGAGTAGATGTCTCATGAAACAATTTTAATGAAATGAGCTTTTCCAGTACACTCACAGGTGTGTAATAGCATTTTCTTTTGATCTTTAATTCATTTATTTCACTTCCTCCTGAGTTGAAGTAGAATTTTAACAGTTATTTGCAAGCTCTTGGAGATAACTCTTCATTACCTAATTTTGTATTCTTTGGAGCAAATGGCCTTGGTTAAGAAGGAACATAAATAAATATGGATTTAGATGAAATATGATCAGCCTTGATAGGATGAATTGATTGTGACAATAAATGTATTATGATTTATTTCTAATAATACTAAAAGGGAATCCTAAAAATAGAAACACTAGTCAAATTACAACTATGTCTCATATGAACATTCACTATCTGATTCACTATCAGAAATCCATTCACTATCTGATTGTAGATCACTCATATCGAGGATTTCCATCATTTGAATTTTTCTATGTATATAGTAATATTTTATGATAAAGAGTGTGAGTGATATATAAAATATCACATAGTATGTTGTATATTATTATAATATATAACTATATAATACACTATATAAATATGTATAATTTCAGCAAAACTGATAAAAGAAAAATTATTGTATATTGAGATAATCTACTTAGTCATTGCATTTAGTTAAAAAATTCAAGTGACCATTAGTTTTGAAAAATACTTCTCTAAGTTTATAAGTGCTTTGCTCATGAAGATGTTAACCCTAACCACTGAGTAGAAAATTATAATATTTCTAGAATAGAATAGGAAAATAAGTTCTCAGAGAATCCATGAATCTATAATACTATTAGGATATAAAACAATAGTCACACCTGTGCGGCTCAGTTGGTTGAGAATCTGCCTTTTACTCAGGTCATGAACTCAGGGTCTTGGGGTAGAGCCCTGCATTGGGCTCTCTGCTCAGTGGTGAGTCTGCTTCTCCCTCCCCATCTCCCTCTGTGATCTCTCTGGCTCTCTCTCTCAAACAAATAAAATGTTAAAAAAAAAGAATATATAACAATAAAGACACATAAATAGAACCTAAAAGTATTAGGTCAACATATGTAATTATAATTAACATAAGGAAAAATTTTAATGAGAAGGAAATTCTAAGAAATACAGAAAATATGAAGAATTAAGTCCTAAGAATTTTAATGGCAAAATAACTATTTATATACATGATTCTATCCTCGAGATTGGTTTTAATAGGAACAGTAAAAATAATACTTATTATTAATAAATTACTGCAAACTGAAACATTCAGTTTGAGAAAGTGCAATTAGGAGGCTCAGTGGGTTAGCCCTCTGCCTTTGGCTCGGGTTGTGATCTCAAGGTCCTGGGATTAAGCCTCGCATCGGGCTCTCTACTCAGCGGATAGCCTGCTTCCCCCCCTCTCTCTGCCTGCTTCTCTGCCTACTTGTGATTTCTGTCTATCAAATAAATAAATAAAATCTTTAAGAAAAAAAAAAGCAGGTGCAATTAGATGTCTCCTTGCCAAAAATGTTACATTATATATTGTATCTCCATACATGCATAGATTTTAAAAACAAAAATACTTTATTCTAGCTTTCCCATCTAGAAATTTAATGTGAAAAAGGAAGGCAAGCCTGTGGGGTTAAAATTTTTTGCATAAGTTTCCCCTACTGAATTTTACTAGTCTATATTTTCTTTTACTTCCTTCAAGCAAAACATTTTCTCAGGATCCAAATCAAGGAAAACAATGGGTGGTAAAATGATGGATGGTATCATATACATGAAAGAGCAGTGTTCTGAAAGTTAGAAAACAAAGATTTTCACCTAGCTTGTTTTTTTTTTTTTTAAGATTTTATTCATTTATTTGACAGAGAGGGAGAGAGCACAAATGGACAGAGAGGCAGGCAGAGGAAGAGGGGGAAGCAGGCTCCCTGGTGAGCAGAGAGCCGGATGCAGGGCTGGAATCCAGGACCCTGAGATCACGACCCAAGCCAAAGGCAGAGGCTTAACCCACTGAGCCACCCAGGCACCCCTCACTTAGCTTGTTTTAATAACTGGCCAATATAGCTATAATTTGCTCCAGAGGCTTATATATTTTCTTGGAATTTATAATGTTCTTGGTTCTCATTAATCCTTTATGTAGAGCCTCATATTTAATGACTTGAAAGAAAATCTAACGGTGTCCTTGTCATCTGATCATCCTTTTTAGTTGAAAGTGAGGCAGTTCTATTTAACACCAGAATAATATTATTTGTCCTACATATCTTTCCCTTCTGGCCAGCCTTATGAAACAACCTGTTTTGTTGTTTAATTCCATTTTCATCAGCACTGTCAAGACACTCTTATCCTTCTTTGCCTTCTGTTATACTGTTGCCTTGCTACATTATTTTCAATCAGTACATAACCACATGGGAATCAACTTTTTGTCTCTACCCCAGGACTCTTAAAGTTGATGAAGAGGTTTTGTCAGTGATATTTTTAGAGGTCTCATCATCATTCCAAAAGTATCTGAATATCCACGTATATGTGACTGGAATTCTAACCAACATGGATCTTAAAATTGGCCTCTAGATACTTATTGCTCCTCCCTCAGCCTCTGAGGTTGGCTTTGCTATTGTCTTGGTGTCATCACTAACCTTCCTGGAGTTATGGCTATGTCCAAGTCTCTACTATTGAGGGGAGAGTCACTAGTCTTTTTTTTTTTTTTAAAGATTTTATTCATTTATTTGTCAGAGAGAGAGAGAGCGAGCACAGGCAGACAGAGTGGCAGAGAAAGGCAGAGGGAGAAGCAGGCTCCCTGCCGAGCAAGGAGCCCGATGTGGGACTCGATCCCAGGATCCTGGGATCATGACCTGAGCCGAAGGCAGCTGCTTAACCAACTGAGCCACCCAGGGGTCCCAGAGTCACTAGTCTTTAATTCTCCTGCTGTTGTTGATGTTATTTCTGCCATGACTCCTGTAGGTATTCACTCACCCACCGTGGCTTTCATTCACACTGTTGCAGTCAGTCTTTGATGGAGTCATTGTTAGTGAAGGTGAGAGTTTTGTCTAGTTTTGGGCAAATAAAGGGGATCTTTTCCAATCCTATTTTATAACTAATTTTGAACCATCTGACCCTTTAAATTTGGATATGCCTGTGAAGTTTTCAAGTTAGATTTTAGTTCTTATGGAAGTTTCACTATCTGAAATTGTTACCTGAAATAACTGAGGCTTCAATGGTGGCACTCTTCTTTCCAGGGCTCTGACCTAGGACAGATCCCATTGCTAGAGGTAATCTCTGAATAATGAGTTCCACTTGTGCTACTTTTAGGGTAGAGTCACATGACCTCTTCCTATGTGTATCTAAATGAATGCTTGTGAGTATTAAAAGCTGTAATTTATCATTTTCAGTTATTATTTCTGATAGTTATTTTTCTCCTGAGATTTCTGAGAATAGTATAAAAGAAAGCCGTTGATATCTGGTTAGAATCTCCTAGGTAGGGAGTTATATTAGGTACTACTGGGGCTCTGCTCATACTCATTACAGCCACATGATTTTTGGCTACATAGTGCATGTAGCAGATGCTGTCGGTACTCTGCTCAGATGCCCTCAGGTCTATTTCACTATTTCTGTGCATGCCTCCTCTGGTTTCTGTGTTCTTTTGCTTCTAACAGCTATGCTTGTGACACTTCCAGGAAATTTCCAAGAGCTACTTCAACCACTTTGCATATCGGCAGAGAGAGTCAGAAGTGCCTGTGGGAGTTACATAACCAATGGGTACCCTTAGCCACTGATTGACTGGTGGACTGATTGGAGAGTAGAAAAGGCCAGCATTGCACAGTGAAGTTTAATGTACACTCTAAAGTTTCCCTGCAGGACTGAGTGAGCCTTAAACTTATTCTATGTGAAGATTCTCTGGATCCCACTCTGTTATCCACAAGGCTTTGTTGACCTCAGTTTTCAGCCTGTGGAAGGAAAAAAAAAATAGAGAAGGAACACCTACCCGCCTCTTTATAAAATGAGGGATTAACACATACCAGTTCTATTTGTATACTGTTGGCAAGAATCAGTAAGAACACCAGACCTAAACGTTGAAAGGCTGGGAAACTACTTCCTAGCACTAACTCTTTACTGTGAAGGGGAACACAAACTGTGGCATCTCCCTAGCTATCTGAAACACTGTTGATTTATTTGAATCTGTTCTTATCATAATCAGTCCCACTGGTAAAGTCCATATAGATTTGTTTTAACATCTGTTACAAAAAACATGGATTGTGAATTAAATTCTGCTCTGAATGTGTGTATATATGTACATGTGTATATGTGTTTAAAACATATTTTTAAATGTTTTTCATGGAAAAATTGTGTTAAGCATATGGACTACAGGAAATAATTTTAAAATATTGTGAGTCTTTAAATTTACAACATAGGAGAAGACATTAATACACAAACCCTCAGCTGAATTGCTGAGCTGAATGAACAAGTATTATATTAATTGTATGTGTGAGTGTACACACATACAGACAAATAGATAAGTGAATATATATAGGTCTATCTTAGATCAAAGAAAGTAATTATAATTTATGGGAAAGGGAATTTTTACAATATAGGTAGCACTAGAACTGAAACTTTAAGGAAGTACAATTTTCATAGGCTGGACAACTCAAAATATTCCATTTGGTACAGATAAAACAGTACCAAAGACAAAGTATGAAGCACAAGTGCTTTGCTCATTAACTTTCTGCTATAGAAATGATGTTGTGTAACTCAGGTAGTGGGAGCTCTTGTCAACAGAAGTGTAGGAAAGAACTAAAGGCATTTCTGTAAAGATCATATTTGCTCTATGTAAGAGAACCTGAGAGAAATGTGGTTAAGGATTCTCTAAGCAGTTCAGAAGTTATTTTTTTTTAAATGAACATCTTTATTCCATGAGATATTAATGGCTAGGCTCCCTGCTGTGTTGTCTGCTTGCTCAGTCTCAGACCTATTCTATAGCAGTTGGACACTTTCTAATTAATCGTTGTAGATGGAAAATAAAGGTTTCTGAAGTATTAAGTTGATAGGGGAAAGCTTCAAGATAAATTAGTTCTAATAGAAAAGTATCTGCTCTTCTTATGCCTGATCTGTAAAGTGGGGAGAAAAAAAAAATTCTGTAGGCTGTCCACAAAAATTCATTGAATTTCTGCCCTAAGAAAGCTCATGATATTGCTTTGACCTAAATCTGATAGTAATTTAGTGCCAGTTTCTTCCACGGTAACCCTAGGGTACACCTGAATCTGGGCAAAACAAATTACCTGTCTTGTCATCTGTTTTAATCTTTAACTTCAAGACTTGTACCTCATTATCATTATAAGGCAGTATTGTTTCTGCCAAAGAAACCAGAGATTAGTGCCTCTTCTATTATCAATCCCAATGTGCAAGCGTTTAATAATAATATTGTCAACTTTGTACAATTGTGTATAAGTTCATATCTGTTGAGGGGCTTTTCATTTTTTTCACTTAATTTCCATGTGTGATTGCAATGACTTGCATAGTTTTAAACTGCCAAGCACAAGTTCCAAAATACTGGTTTAATCTATGGTCTGAGTGCCAGATTCATATATTCAGATTCCTCATGAATGACACAAGGTCCCTCAAACTCCAAGACTGAATATGTCATCTTTTTTTCTCACCAAAACAGTTATTTGCCTTGTATTTAGAATTTGGTTTAGTTGTACTACTATCCTTCCAATTATCCAACCCAGGCATCTTTTTTGTATTGCGATCATTCCTTTAATTACTCAAGCTAGGTTCTAGACCTTCTTAAATTTCTTCAACTACCATTCCCTCCATCTTTTCTACATATTTAAGTTCAGGTCCTCAAAACTCTGTATAGACTATGGTAGCATAGCCTTCTAACTGTTATTACTGTGAGCTGTTCTCTCTGGCCCAACCTGCAGTCCATAGTCTCCACTGCCGCTGGAATAATTCACATATCATTTTCCTGTTTGGGACACTGCATGGATCCTTGCTGGCTAAAGGACAGCATACCAGTACCTCTTCACATGTTCCCCAGTCTTCTGCAGGCTCGAACCCCATATCACTCTGACCCTCATTCTTTACTCCCATACTGAACTATATATAGTTTCTGTTGCTCACTCAGCTGTTTTATTCCTTAATGTTTTGTAAACACAGTCCCTCCCTCCCATTGTGCATGAAGTCTCTGTTGGTTGCTAAACCCATATCCATTTATCAAAGGCTTACTCAGCTGACATACTGCTGAGGTTTCACTGGACCATTTCCCAGTACAGTGCCTGGCATGTCCTTCCCCAAACCATTTGTTCTATTTCTGAGCTTTTATATAATTATAGCATATATAACATTGATTTGTAATATTTTTCAACTTTTATCTACCCAATTAGTATGGTTCTTATATGCAGAGACCTTATAATATTCTTGTTGAAAATTCTCTAGCATATAATACAGTACCTGATTATTTTAAGGGCTTGTATATTTTAGTCAAGCATAGCTGATCTCATTAGATTTTTGTAAGATAGGTTAGTAGAAATCATACTCATTATACACATGAGGGCTCCTATATGGCTAAATAAATGAAGGCATTAGGAGATAAGCTAAAAATATAAAACAAAATACTTGGTGCTTACCTCAAATAAATTATATGTTTATTTAGATTTATGTATTTTAGAGAGAGAACATGAGCAGGGGAAAGGGCAGAGAGGGAGGAAGAGGGAGAGAAGAAGACACTGCATTGGGCATGGAGCTCGAGGCAGTGCTTGATCTCACAACCCTGAGATCATGACCTGAGCCGAAATCAAGAGTCAGGTGCTTAACCAAACTGAGCCACCTGGCACCCCCAAAATAAATTATATTATTAAAAATTTCATATATTACCTATTTAGATTTTTTACAAGCTCACCCAATGAAAACTAAAATTCAAAATGTAAGACATTTATATTTAAGTCACTTGTTATTTTGATTAGTGTGGCAGATAATTATGAGAGTCAGCATCCTTAGTAGTTAATAGCAGGTACTTGGCAGTCAGACTTCTGAGTACATAGTGTTTTAGCATTTTCTATTTGTGCGGCCTTGAGCAAGTCATTCAATGTTTCTATAATTCGGTCACTTCATCTGTAGTTACTTCATCTGTAGTCACTTCATTCGGTCACTCACACTGTGAGTTTGTTGTGAGGATTAAATATCTTATTATGAGTAGAATTATAGTCCCTGGCACATACTAAATAATCTATAAGCACTATAATTATTATCATCCATAATTCACAACCATTAAGGAATCCTAGTGAATACATATACATATGTGTGAAATGTGTGTGTGTGTGTGTGTGTGTGTGTAAACATAGACTAGAGTTTCTCAGACCAAAGTTCTGAAGTCTGTGAGCTTACATCATCTGTGCTTTCTTAATTTTTATTTTCAGTTAGTAATGAATTAACATTAGTGTAGCACTTGACTCTGGTTGAATAGGATTCTTTGTTTAGTTATGACAGATTCATAAAATCTTCAGAGAATCACGGCCTATGGAAATGCTTTGAACACATTTACTAAAGGAAACACTACATTTGTAAAGATGGTAAATTAGGAGAAATGTATTTTTAGTAGAATTCATTAAATAGCAAATGGTGTTTTATACCATGATTGAGCATTTCCAATGTTTGAAAACATATTGCCTCTTCAGATGGCTCATTTCACCTGTGGGCCTATCTGAGAGTTAGGAAAACTTTTGGTAATAAGAAAAAGGTTGGGGCACCTGGGTGGCTCAGTGGTTAAAGCCTCTGCCTTCAGCTCAGGTCATGATCCCAGGGTCCTGGGATCGAGCCCCACATCCGGCTCTCTGCTCAGCAGGGAGCCTGCTTCCCTTCCTCTCTCTCTGCCTGCCTCTCTGCCTAGCTGTGATCTCTGTCTGTCAAATAAATAAATAAATAAATAAAATCTTTAAAAAGAAGGTTAATTGGGATTATCAAAGACTTTGGATATGGTCAAATCTGCAGTCGAAAACTCAGTTGGGCACTCACTTTCTGTGTCTAATATGCAATGTAGCAACTATCTTGAGATTCAATTACATAGCACCTGATACCTAGTAAACATTCTACAGATATTTACTCATGACCTTTTTTTACTTTATAAGAAGTTAAAATCAGTTTATTTTCAGCTTTCACCCAGTAGTACCTTAAGATTGTACAATATTAGTACCTTATTTGCATAAATTTCTTCATTTAAGATAAAGATTTAGAGACTTACAACTATTTTTATGACATTTTTCAGGACTTAAAATCTTATGAACTGATCTTGCTTCTCTGGATGTATTTCTATCTTTAATATTTTTTAAAGAGATTTATTTATTTGAGAAGAGAGAGAGTGTGTGCATGATCAGGGGTAGGGAAAGAGGAAGAGAGAGAATCAAAGCAGACTCCTTGCTGAGCACAAAGCCCCATGCAGGACTTGACTCACCCAGGACCCTGAGATCATGAGCTGAGCTGAAATCAAGAGTTGGATGCTTAACCGATTGAGCCACCCAGGCACCCCTCTATCTTTAATATATTTTTTTTAAAGGCAGGTTGTATAACTAAAGAAAACAATCCAGGTATGGCTTTACTATAATAGGTATCAAGTTGTAGATATGTTTTTGTAATCAGTTGAAAAGAAGGGAAAACTTACTTTTACAAAATTCATCTTGTGACACTGACAATTAATATTGAGAGAATATCGATTGAAACTCCTAAGCTGCTTTACATTTTTCTACCATACTTTTTGCTGGTAAGCCACATTTCTTTCCAATCATTCTTGTACAGTTAGGTTTTTGGACATAAGATATCCCTTGTGTAAACTTATAATTATTTTGATTAAATCCGTCTTGTTAAATTTGGCCCATAACTTGAACCTGTCAAGATCTTGGAGCATGATCATCATGCCTACCAAATTCATATAACTCACACATTTTCTGAACTTGCCTTGAATATTTTAATGCATCTCATTCTAATGATATAGAAGATGAAGCTCTATGACTCTCCACATCATCAAAGTGGGCAGTGATTCCATATCAACATTTAAGTGTGGCCACTCAAGCCGTCAATTCGCCCAATGTTACAAGTGTCAATTGAAATTAGAAATGAAGAGACTTAAAAATTTTCTTGTGCTTATTTAATACTGGGATTTGAGAAAATGGTAAAGTGCTTTGTATTAGATGTTTCTTCCATTTCTATAAATGGAGGGTCATGATTCCAGGGTCCTGGCGTTGAGTCCCCACATAGGGCTCTCTGCTCCGTGGGGAGCCTGCTTCTCCCTCTTGCTGCCACTCCCCCTGCTTGTGCTCTCCCTCTCTCTTTCTGACAAACAGATAAATAAAATCTTTATTTCTTTTTTTTAAACTTCTCTCTTATAACCCTGCATTTAAGAGGAAGTAAGCCAATTCAGCAAAGCTCTTTCTTCTGAACTACTTCCACACTTCGATGCCATACCCTGGTTTCTCTGTTTCTCTTACACACATACACACACTCACACACTACAGAAGCAACTGCCTTGGTGAAGAGGGACTAGTAAGAAATCAGTTCTGATGTGACAGAAAAATTTGAGACAGTCACAGTAAATTTCTGAGTCCTGGGGACCTCTGGGTGGCTCAGTGGATTAAGTGTCTGCCTTTGGCTCAGGTC